>JACTOM010000901.1:20738-47242 GCA_015832385.1 Elymnias hypermnestra | reverse complement strand
GTACGTATATATATATGTATATATCTATGTATATGTGTGTATGTATATGTAGCAAATATATGAATATTCTCTAAAGTTAGTGTTGAGTTTTTTGTTTTTGTTTTACTATTTTATTTTTGTTCTCCAATAAGATTTGGTACCTGCGCCACATCTCAATTAAGTACTCTCCCATATCAAAGGGTTTCTGGAAGAAATCTCTTTTTAGAGATAAGTCATCCTATGTATATAAGCTTTCTGTTTGTTTTTTGTTTCCCATTATCTTTGGTACATAAATAAATAAACAATTAAAATACTAGATGGAAAATTGTACGAGATTTCCACCAAGACAAAAGTTTCGATCAATAAAATATAAAGGATACAAGGATGAAATCAAATATCGTGTGTGTGCATGAAACACTTAAGACGCACTTCTTCTCAATAAGAACCACCGTGAAATATGTAGTTTATACTTTATATATATACATATTAGAATACCTGTTGTACGTACATAAAAACATTGACTCTTTTAATAAAAAGAGTGAATGTATATCATATAACTTTCAAAACAAAAACAAACTTGTTGTAAATTCTGGTAGGTTGCATAAAATGAACAACTCATTTAAGGGTAACTGTATACGTTTCTATAATAAACTCCCACAAGACGTTTTAGAGATGTCAATTAATAAATTCAAAGTCTTTGTTAAAAGAAAGTTGATAGAAAAATCGTATTATAAGTTCCAAGAGTACTTAGACGATAGATTAGACGATATTATTTGATGATTCAACAGTGCTGTAATTAAGAATGTAAGATAAGTAATAAAAGTAAGATATTTTGATTTTGATTTAGTGAAAATCCTGTGTCTACCTTTTCCATTTTACATTGTAAAGTATCATCGTGAATATAATCTGATGATGTCTGAAGATTGCAATTAATAAAGGGCATTAAATGAACACACATTTATAAATTAAAGTGCTTTTATTTCTAACAGTGAAAAGGCGCAATAACACAATTTGACACGTTCAATGGATATAGGATTTTTGTATACTGTGATTGTTTATTTCAACACCTAATCTATCCGTTCAGGCCTTCTGAGTAGCTTGAAATAGAGTTATAATAACAACCACGTTTAATATCATAAGATAAACACTCACAAGGTCCACATAACTACTAAAAAAAATTTTCGCTAATAAAAGAAAGAAAGAAACTTTGTTCAGAGCAGTGTGATACATTGTAGAAATTGTTAAAATACTCCTAATTAATTTTGATTGAATCTAATAATTAGTTTGAATACTATTTAGTAATTTTTTTGAAACTATAATGATATATTAATATCTTCGTTCGTTCGTACATTACTTAAAATTGCGGTTCACAACGGATTTAAATTTGATATTACAAGCTTGTGACCATATAATATATCCTATACAGTATCGGAAACTACGCGGGTGTCAGCAACAGGTAGTAAACATATATGATACAAGCTTTCTAGTATAAAACCGTTAGTAGATTCCGTAAGCTTCCGTAAGCTCTCCCGCCATCGGAACGGAGCGTTTACGGTTAAACTTATAATTTGTAATCATTCTCACAGTTTACGACTTACAGTCCGTTTGAGCAAAATTTGATATAACTATAAAGCCTGTAATTGTGTTATTTCAGTTAATTAAAAGTTATGAATTTAAGGCATCGCATTTTGACGTTTTAAAATATAAACAACAGTACGAAAAGGTATTTTGTTAATGCACATAAAAGTTTGGGCACGTAGAGAGAATGAATTAAAGGAGGACCAAGTCCAGGGCCTTTTTAAGTGAGGGAACTTTTATGAAAGTTTGAGTGAGAATGAAAGAAGCGATGGAGATGTCCAAGGATCGTGGCAAGTGGAAGGACGTGGTCTCTGCCTACCCCGAAGGGAATGAGGCGTGATTTTTAAATAGTCTATAGGATTGTAAAACAAATATAAAGGGTCCATTTACTGATTTTGCTATTACAAACCTTTTACAACGGTTTCCATGGCAACAGTTGTTAGTTCTCTTCGCTAAATCCTTCTAAATGAGCGTCTACATTGCGACACGAGAAACTATGCTAAATTTCAAAAGGTTGGAGCTTTATTTTAAGGCTGGAAGTTACCCCTGTGATAGGAGATTCAAGTCTTCCTTAACAATAACAATAACAATTACAGAAATAAAGAAAAATAGCAAAGAAAAGAAAATGGCACAATGTAGAACTTAACACAAAATGGTATACATTAAATACTCATTATTTTCGATTGTACAATGTAAATAAATGAGATTGTGTAAGTACGTCGTGTAAGTGTGATAGATCTTAATCAATAAATAAAATTAAGTAAGCCATATTTAAAAATATAATATTAAAGTAGGTATGTCATTTTATATTTTACACTCTACGTTTCAGTAACGATTCCACTTTCTCATAATTTAATTGTAATAAGTAATATTAAAGAGGAAAGATTTATGTTTTATGTATGTTTGTTACGTTTTCACACATAAACTACTGGACCGATTTCGAAAATCTTTTCACCATTAGAATGCTACGTTTTCACTGAACGATATGCACTATATAACTTCCCAAAAAAAAATAGGGATCCCTAATAAAAATTCATTAATGTAAACCCAAAGCGTAATACAAAAAATTGGCGAAAACTAATATTATCTACTGTTCTAAGCAAAACATTTGCTTTTCGATACGATGTTGCGTAGAAACCATAATCTTCCATCTTAGACTGCACCATCACTTATCATCAGGTTTACTCACATTAACAACTAAAAATACATACATACATCACGCCCCATTCCCTTTCGGGGTAGGCAGAGACTACGTCCTTCCACTTGCCACGATCCTTGCATATCTCCTTCGCTTCTTCCGTTCCAGACTGGCGTATACGGTTCCTGCCTGGTACTCTTTCTGCTCAGGGTACCAGAAAAAGAAGCTGCAGACCCAGCAGAATAAGTGCCTACGTCTTATTGTAGAAGCTCCGAGGTAAGTCAGGAATATTTACCTCATTGCCAGCCAGCATCCTAGATCTGAAAGCACTGAGCGTCCACTATCTTGTGAGCTCCTGCTGTCACAACCAACAGGTGTGGGTGAAGATGACGACGTTGACGACTCGACAGCAGTGACAACTTGCATTGACCTGGGTGGTCCCAACGGTGTAAGCTGGTGGGAACCAGCTTGTTTGAATGACGGGCAGAATACCGGGCATCGACGATATCTGAGAAAATTAGCCCGGGTAATGAGGCATTGCCTCGAGGCTCGTGCCCCATAACTTGGTTGTGAAGAACCCCGGATGATTCTTCTGCCATATCCAACTTTCACTACCATACATAAGTGTTGGCACCAACACTCCAGCATGCACAGCCAGTCTAGCCCTTTGAGACACCATCTGGCTATTCATAAAGGCGTGCAGAGCACCATTTACCATATTCCCTGCATTTACTCTCCTTTCAATATCACTTTCACATGTTCCATCTTTTGTAAATTTAGATCCCAAGTATACAAATTCTTTCACCTCTTCCACATATTCCCCATCCTTGCATATCTCCTTCGCTTCTTTCATTCTCATTAAACCTTTCATACAAGTTCGTCGGTTTAGAGTGCTCTTGACCTGGCCGTTATTTAAAATGTCCTGGATTTGGTCCAGGAACGTTCGTCTTGGTGGCATTCACTCTTGACACATAAATCCTTTTTGTCAGTCGCCTTTCATTCATTCTCTCTACATGCCCACACCATCTAAGCATACCTTTCTCAATTTTAGTCACTACATCTTCTTTTATACCACAACGTTCTCTTATCACACTATTTCTTACTCTGTCACTCAGTTTTAATCCACACATACACCTCAACGCTCTCACCTCTACCGATTTCATAGTAGTAATGCGAATAAATTATGGATAACCCAAACCGTACTTATCAAAGCTTTAATTAGAAATAGTTATAATAATATATACACCAAATTATTCAACGACAATGTGTGAAAATATTAATCTTTATTTATCGTTAAACTTGTTTGGAATTGTTTAATTTACATCGCTTTTTACTATTTGACATATTAACCTTGGGTAAAAATAGTATTGACCGTTTTCGTATGTTATTATATGTTATTTTTTCATAATATATGTAAGCCCACGATAAGAATTATGAATCTTCCGCAATTCATACTTATCCTTTAGTACATAAGTTAATATCCTCTGACATTCAAATCAAATCAAATCAAAATATCTTTATTCAAGTAGGCATATTACAGCACTTTTGAATTGTCAAATAATATATATGTCGGAGTGCAAGAGTCTGTGGATCGCTGGCGCCATCTGTGTATCGGCGTGTGAGCAGAGTCAATAAGTGGCAGTCCGCCGCGTCTTTCGGCAATTCTCGAGTGGCAGTCGGCCGGAGTGGTCGACTATTGAAACTGTCGCGTTCCTAGCTATTATTGTTAATAAGTTTGTGTAAACTGATATCGGGAACATTAAGTGATTGAACATTTTAATCCGAGTTAAAAAACAAAGTGTTTGATTGCACCAATATTACCCACGAACGCCCACAGAATAAGAAATTAAATAACCCTACGCCCCTGTGCTTTATGCTGCTCCGTTGCTCTCTTATTCTCCGACATATATATATTTTTTCTTTTCCACACCCTAATTCCATTGTACGTCTGATGATGATACTCCAGAGCGACTTACAATCTAAAGTTACAACAAACTCAGTCGGGTGTTTTGTTTTTTTATTATCATCATTATTACAATATTAATATATTTCAATTCAACTTAGAGCAATTCGTTTACTCCCACGTATTTCTATCGTCTACGTAACTTTCTTTTAACAAAGACTTTGAATTTATTAATTGACATCTCTAAAACGTATTGTGGGAGTTTATTATAGAAACGTATACAGTTACCCCTAAATGAGTTTTTAATTTTATGCAGCCTACTAGAATTTACATTTACATTGATTGTCTAAACTAATATTATGAGGAGGAAAGATTTGTGTGAAGAAAATTATTTCAGCAGTAGACAGCTACATTTTTACGGAGCGACATAGGCTAATGTAACCCAAGGTGTGCAACAAAAAATCGATTATCGCGTGCGTTGCAAAAACTATCGAAGATAGAACAAAAAAATGTTCTACAATATTATAGAACGTATTAATATCTACAAAAAAGTCTGTCACACCATATGTCCAACTACTGTAGTTATGCCACTATAACTACTTTTTTGCATTTTAAAAGTTAATAAAAGTGCCGGCAATATTCATACCTCTGTATTAATGTTTACACAATTATTATTATATTTTATTAAAGACCGTTTTAATACCTTTAAAATACTTTTTAAAATATAAAAATCGGACATTCCATTCAAAAGATATAACGAATTAAGTAATATAATATATCCCGACTCTAACTGCAAAGTGTCAAATATCGTGTATAGGAAAGTTCTGCGACAAAAAAGTATTAAAAAAGTGTCATGAATTGTATTTAAAATGTATTAATTTGTAAAGTAAAATCTAGATACTGATTAGATTATAAATATCTAATAAGCTGAAAAGAAGTCATTAGGTTAGTCATAGGTTTTATTTAATTTAATCGATTAAGTAATGTGTAATCGATTTTGTTGGATATTCATTGGGATATTTAACGCATCTTTACCGCGCATCTGCCTTTCCATAAAAGTATATTATGGTGATAAATTAAAAAAAAAAGCGCACACCAAATATGAGTTCCCACAACGATTAAACGTATCCGAGACACAAAGGGCTGAAATACATTGAGTTATGAAAACAAACACATATTATGCTTTCGTACGAAATCTCGCACAACTAATGATGTTAAAGGCGAGGGGTAAAGTGTACATTGTTAACAGCCATAGTTCAACTTGTCTACCAAAAGAGGAAACTAAGTTAAAGTGCAAATAATAAGCTTCACAAATCGAATACATTGCGTAGAAACTTCACTGGGTGTGTACTCCGAGAGCGTTGACGCAGCAATGTATCCCAAATGATAGAGAATTCCTGTTTGATCAAAAATATATGAGGCTTCGTGGTAAGAGTACCGGGATATATGTGCCAAAAGTTGGGTATCACCTCCATAAATACAACCACGGGGGGTCTCTCTGAACAATAGGTACGTATACGCGTGTTAACATTAGCTCCGTACTTAATTCCTTGTTGTCCTAACTCGCTTAAGAGGTTGCTACAGCATGTTAATTAAATAATTACTTAAAATAACTCAGCTCTAGTGCCTTAATGTACAAAATAAAGGATCGTTACTTCGCTTATAACTGGCAGTAAATTGTATAATACACATAGAATTTACTATGTGCATTTGGAATATAATATTTCGTTTATTATTAGTTTTCACGTCATAAGTAAGCAATATTTGGCTTAAAGCTCATGAATGATAATTGAAATATTTAATCATGAATGATTAGTGACTAAAATTGAGAAAGGTATGCTTAGATGGTTTGGGCACGTAAAGAAATGAATGAATGGAGACTGACAAAAAGGATTTACGAGTAAATGGGAAAGAGGCAAGCGTTGCTGAACCAAATCCAGGACATTTTAAATAAGGGTTTAATGAATATGAAAGAAGCGAAGGAGATATGCACCGATCGTGGCAAGTGGACATCGTCTCTGTCTACCCCTATGGGAAAAACGCATGATGCTATGTATGTATGATAATTGAACATCACTATGTGCATGTTCCATTCTAGAAGAGTTAGAGGAAACTCAAAGCGCATACTACAGTTCTTTGAACACATCGTGCGAAGGCCCAATGATAAATTAGAGAAACTGATGTTAACTGTAAAAGTGGAAGGTAAAAACCCAAAGACTGCAATCCGAATTGAGTACCAGCTGGATAACAAAGCCAGTCAGGCAATCCACATTGCTACCAATCGGCAAAATGGCACAATATGCTTCTTCGGTAAAATCACGATGCCCAAAAGTGAGCTACGACCAGAGGAACATGTGCATATGTAATATATTTTAACGAGTTTGTAATTAACATCAGCATTGTATTTAAACTTTTAGTGTCTACTTTACTTATTGTGCAAAATAAAGGATCTACTACTACAAAATACCTCGCTTATCACTGGCAGTACATTGTTTAATACACATAGAATGTTGTATGTGCATTTGAAATATAATATTTCGTTTATGTTTAGTTCTTACGTCCTTACTGTCTAAACACGCTTAATGTTATTTCATTTATTAGTTTTAATAAATTATATAACATACACTAAAAAGGTACTATGTGCTTTTGAAATATAAAAATGGATTTGTAGTGTCTTACTACCATCTCGGTTGAGAAGAAGATCGTTATTTGGCCAATGAGTGATAATAAATTGTACTAAACACATAGTATTTAGTACGTGCATTTGGATTATAAAAATATTTTGTTTTTTTATTAAAACACCAGCTCCGTGCTTAAGTTTTAGTTTTTCTAATTGCTAAATGGTTTCACTTAGTAGAGGCAATAAATAATAAAGTACCTATGTACATTTGGAATGTTTTGTTATTTAATTTATTCTTTATTTATTTATTAATGTAAGAGTTATACACGTAAGTTCCGTTTATTATTACCAACAGCTCAATACTTACGTCCTCGTTGTCAAAACTATCTTATGACATTACCTAGTGACATAATATGCAAAATAAACAAAAGTTACCACAGATAAATGATACGAATAATCTTGTGAGTTTATACTAAATAGATATAATCATGTATTATTACTATCAACTCTACACTCCTTGTCCAAACTATCTTATAACATTACCAAGTATCCTAATATGCAAAATAAAGCAAAGTGTTTCTAAGTTATACTTAAAAGACACATAGTAATGTGCATTTGAAATATAACAATGGGTCTATAATTAATAACAGCTTCGTACTTATGTCTTTCTTATCATAACTTGCTTATTTAATTACCAGTCGTTTTACATTATACTTAAAAGGTAATAAGTGCATTTGAAATATAAGATCAGGTTTATAATTGACGTCTTTCATTGCGAAATATAGGATTAGTGTAAAATAAATGCGGTAAAGAAATAGTGTGATAAGAGAATGTTGTGGTATAAAAGAAGACGTAGTGACTAAAATTGAGAAAGGTACGCTTAGATGGTTTGGACATGTAGAGAGAATGAATGAACGGAGACTGACAAAAAGGATTTATGAGTCAAGTCAAGGCGAAAGTTGGAAGGGGAAGACCAATGCGAACATTCCTGGACTAAATCCAGGACATTTTAAATAAGGGCCAGGTCAAGAGTACTTTAAACCGACGAACTTGTATGAAAGGTTGAATGAGAATGAAAGAAGCGAAGGAGATATGCAAAGTGGAAGGACGTGGTCTCTGCCTACCCCTATGGGAATGATTCGTGATGCTATGTATGTATGTTGCGCTTATTAGTGGTCGTAAATTATGGAAAGCGCTTAGTATTATGTACGTGCGTTTAGAGTATAAGAATGTTATCTTATAGAGTTAGGGTTGGGAAACGCGTGGCTGTTTAATCGTTAATAAACCTAGTAATACAATTTATAATTCCAATGCCTTTAACGCATCCCTATCCTTTGTTAGAGGCCTTTCGAAATCCGACAAGCTGTTTAAAAATACGCACAAACATCCATTTAAATTTATATGTATGTGTAGATCAATAACAATGGAAAACTTGTTGAAATTTGAAAAGCATTCGGATTCTCAACGACATGCCGTCGAGGCATAATTAAACAAGCATCCGAACAATACCTAGAACAGAATGTAACATTGGAGAAAAAGTCAATGTAAAATTTAATAGGTAGGTCCTCTAATATTCAGCACATTGAGCTGATCTTTAGCTACAAATATAAATTAATTTGAACCCTATCACCCTTAATAAAAGTATCAAATTCTAATGACAACACTTGGTTTATACGACGTTTGATTTCGCAGTATTTCGTGCAAACGTACCCCTCTCCCTGGTTGAGTCACTTGTAGGCCTCAGGCTTATTTGAAGTGACTTATATCTAAAATGTTCTTAAAAGCCTTTGTCCATTACATAAATGTTTCGCTTTTGTGTATTTTTACATACCCTTTGTTGAAATTGTATAAAACACGTGCCGTTCGAGTACACATCCCTCATTTTCTTTCTTTTATCTCCCTGAACAGATTTACAATAATTATTGGTAACTTACGTACTTACAAATGTGGCTTAATTCTAACTTTTCTCTTGTAAAATTGATTTGCATATATAAATAGAAACGTAGACCTGGTATCTGTTGAAGAAGACAACTAAAGCCGGATACAATTCCAAATAATATTGCTCCAATTAAACTTTCCGGCATCTTGTGAAGGTTTCTCTTTGATATTAGTAAAAAAAGGTTATTAATTTAAATAATAAACCCTGAGTTGATTCCAGTCCAGAGGTGATTAGGTGCCACTGGTTTTCTCTATATAAAAAAAGACATCTATGACCTGATTGTTGCTTTCAATCCATCACTGTTTTGGATGAAGGAAAACATCGTGAGGTAAACTGCATATCCCGGAAGTAATTCATAGGTGTATGTAGCCTGACAACTCGCAGTGTAACAACAAGGCTCTAAAACCCTCTCTCCTATGAGTGAGTAGGTGCCCAGCAATTATCCTACTCCTGTATGATCCACGATGGTCATAAATTATCCCTTTTTCCACAAGCGCTGCCAAATTATTTCACCACATCGGAGATCGAGTGAAATTCTCACAGCTGATGTCCAACATCCAGTAATTGGAGAGAAACGAAAAGAAGATGATCCTTTTTTTATAATGCATTGCGTTATGCTATTGTACCTTTTGGCTTTCGCAGCATGTTGAAGCCAAAAAATCAAAATGCGACGGTATCTTGAAAGATGCAGCGCTGATTACCACAAAGCCGAGCTTCGGCTTAGGGTAACATAGCTGTGAGAAGTTTCGGACTAGAGGTTAGTTTGGAAATCCCCGTAACTTTAAATGGAGCTTATGTCTAAGTCACATTGGAAAAGACCTCAAATTCAATGGCGAAAAGAGTGCATTGATATTGTAAGTTGATCCAAACTTGTTAGAAGATCAGTTGTCAGTCGTTATTTCATCTTCTGAAGCGATAAGGAAATATTCTGCCAATTCTCTGTAGGAGGAGACATCAGAAAATACCTGAATGTAGAGAGTTAAAGGTATTTATGGAGGTCCATGTTGTAAAGGAATTAACCAATCGCAGTATCAAGATCACTATGTCAGTCCGTATACAGGGCCAAAGCTCAGGATCTATCCAACTGCAGCGTGGACGTTATCTCTCCGAAGCTCTTCACCGCGGCGTTGGAAGACCTCTTTAAGCTAATAGAGTGGAACTGGCTGGGAATCAACAAAAACGGCGAGTACATCACTACAGTATGCCGACAATGTGGTCATTATAGCAGAGACTTGGAAGATCTTAATACTATGCTCGATGACCTCAACAGATCTTCTCAACAGGTGGGCCTAAAAAAGAACACGGATATGACGGAAGTTATTTCAAATATCCATGTTCCGCACCACCCAGTTGTCGTTGAAAAATCTGCACTCGAAATCGTTGACGAGTATATCATATCTGGGACATATAGTCCAGCTAGGTAGGTCCAATTTCGAAAAAGAAGTCAACCGCCGGATCCAACTTGATTGGGCAGCGTTCGAAAAGCTCTTTTGGTCCAATATCCCTCTGTGACAGAAGGCCAACGTCTTTGAATAGTGCGTGTTGCCAATGATCACCTAAGGATTAGAAACGTGGTCGCTGACTATGGGCCTCATTCGAAAGCTCAAAGTCACACAGCGTGCGATAGAGAAGGCTGAGCTTGGAATTTCTCTACGCGATCAAATCAGTAATGCGGGGATCCGTAGAACTCACTGACATAGCCCTAAGAATCACGAAGCTGAAGTGGCAATGGACGGGGCACATAGTCCGATGAACCGATGGACGTTGGGGTTCGAAGGTGCTGGTATGGCGACCCCCCACAAGGTGGACTGACGACATAAGGAGAGCTTGAGCCAGGCGGCACAAGATCGGGCACGGTGGCCATGATTAGGTGAGACCTATATCCAGCAGTGCATATCTATCAGTTGAAGTATCAGTATCAAGATTAGTAAACGTCCACGTGTTCAATAACTAGTCCGCCTTGATTCATTCTGGATTATAAATATATATCATGGAAACCTTATTCAAAGGCAATTGTATTTCAAACACATTCCCTGTCAATGACCCCAATTGTGACCCTCCGTTCACGCTCCTCCTATTGTGGGATTAATAAACTCCGAGAACCGTGTATCCACAAAACTTTACTCTATTCCATTCAAATTTAAAAACATTAAATGTAACTCTAACGTTTCATTTCGAGTCATAAATTGAAATTTATCGCTCGTTATTTGTAAAGGCGTGGCCTCCCGAGCCTGCCCCAAACACCTACGTCTATTGACTTTCTTCCGCTACTTTCTTATTTAGTTATGAATATATCGCCGATTGATTCTAATCCATATTTGTAAGGCGATAGAGTTTGTTTTCATTTGGGCGTTCGTCGTTATATTTCGTTCCACGGCATAGGCGCCACTTCTTAAATAATAAAGCTCTTTGTACAACTTTCCCTCTTGAGTTCTAAAGCCTATCCAGTAATTAATATTCATGGAGGCTCGAGCGGAGGGTCTTGTAATTAATAAACTTATATGATACTTTTGTTTACAATGTCATTTGAACGGGGGGCTTTCAAAGCGCTTGCTCTCGACGCCAACGTTCCACTTTACGGGACAAATGTTAACTACCTTTGTTCGTAATTTTGCAGCGATGTTTTCGGTATTCTAGATTTTAATACAGGTTGTTTTTCGTTGGGTTCGCATTTGTTTCATTGTTTCGTATAACTATGGCTTAGCAACATGGAAAAACTTAAAATTCTTTCATTCAGCCTTCTGCGGGGTCTGTGACAAAAATGGGAGTCCCACAGGGTTCCATACTAGGACCATTTCTGTTCCTCATCTATATCAATGACCTTCCTTACTTTGTTAAGGGTGATCATGAGATTGTTCTGTTTGCTGATGATACTTCGCTGTTGTTTAAGATTAATAGGCGACAAACAAATTATGACGACGTAAACAGCTCTCTCAATAAAGTGGTACAATGGTTTGAAGCTAATAATTTATTGCTCAACGCAANCGGGAATTCGACACAACCGGAGAGAGATCAGGCGCAGGACCGACGGCTTAACGTGCTCTCCGAGGCACGGGGGTGGATCACACCGCCGACTTCCCAACTTCGGGCTAATATTGAGAAAATCTTAATAGAAAACTCAATATCCATTTTTGAATTGGCCCGACCTGGGACTCGAACCCAGGACCTCATGACTGTAGTCGAACATGCTAACCACTAGACCAATGAGGCAATAAAGTGGTACAATGGTTTGAAGCTAATAATTTATTGCTCAACGCAAATAAAACAAAATGTATTAAGTTTAGTCTGCCTAATGTTAAACAAATGCAAACCATTTTTAAACTTAATAATGATGAACTAGACCTTGTAGACAATACTGTCTTCTTAGGCATTACCTTAGATAACAGATTACTGGGGAGGAATCAGAGTGTGGAAAACATATATAATTTGACGATTCAAAAGTGCTGTAATATGCCTACTTGAATAAAGATATTTTGATTTGATTTGATTTGATCTTACTTTCAATGATACGACATGGAATCTAAAGTGACGAAGGTTCGTTTGCTGCCTGTTCTAAGAATCCACAACAAACTGGGTCGTTAGTTCAAACAAATGATAATTTATTTGATGATAAAGCAATTCGTCATCACATGGCTTGTTATCGTCTAAGTAACCCTTCTGAACTATAGTACGATTTTCCAATTAAATACAATCACTTTTCTTCAAATATAAATTTACTGTACTGTATAAAATATTAAGACTACTCAAAACTCTACTTTTCAAGCCCTTCCTTCCGATGAAAAGTAATCACCACGCTGTGGCCTCTATAACAATAACTCTACGGTTTTTTGCACGCCGTCAAATCCAGCTCTGATGATGGCATCCATGAGAAAACCTGATAAACGTTAAATTTGCATTAAGCATGTGTGACAAATGGCCGAATAACTCAAGATCACGCCAACCGATTTCAATGACTCTTTTTTATTAGAAAGGATATACGTCAAGGATTATTTGATGATAGTTTGGTTAGGTTCTGATCTTGGGATCCATGACAAAGTAACGGAAGTCTTCAACTTTTAGGAGCAAATTAACGATACTCGGCAGAATCTTTTATAGGCTATCCGGATATTTGAATCATCTTGTTACAGTCAAGTAATTGTCGTAGTTAATTATGATGATCAATGGTACTCCTCAACGGCTTACAGTAAGAGTGCGATTTGTGGCAGAATATCTAACTGTCTATAATCAAATTGCAATGAGCTTACGTTTGTTGCTGCATTGCAATATCATAAGTTGTATTACATGTGAAGTGGTAATAGCAGAGTCTGGGGTTGGGGGCGGGAAACTTTTGCGTATTAGTGATGCGATGGATTACCATATTAAAAAACTATTTGGTTGCGGTGTTGGGGTGCTGCCTCATATGAGCAACACATGTTCTGAGTTTACTTCAGCTTCACTAAAAATTAAAAAATAAATAAAAATTTAACAAAAATAGAACCGCCACAAAACAAACTCTTCCAAATATATTAATTTGCTCCAAAAAGTAAAAAATAATTGCGTATTCTTTTTTAGAGTCTTCGTATTCTTATATTTGGAGTCTGTGTCAGCCAATGTTGGAGTGTTGGTACCAACACTCATGTATGGTAGTGAAAGTTGGGTATGGCAGAAGAATCACATAAGTAAAATAAATGTGGTAGAGATGAGAGCATTAAGAAGTATGAATGGAGTAAAACTGAGTGACAGAGTAAGAAATACTGAGATAAGAGTACGTTGTGGTATAAAAGAAGACGTAGTGACTAAAATTGAGAAAGTTATGCTTAGATGGTTTGGGCATGTAGAGAGAATGAGTGAAAGGAGACTTACAAAAAGGATGTATAAGTCAAGAGTACTCTAAACCGACGAACTTGTATGAAAGGTTTAATGAGAATGAAAAAAACGAAGGAGATATGCAAAAATCGTGGCATGTGGAAGGACGTGGTCTCTGCCTACCCCTATGGAAATTTGGCGTGATGCTATGTATGTTTGAATGTAAATGTTTCATGTTAGAATTGGGACTGGTGCCTGAACTAGACACCAGTCTCAACTAGGTTAAACATGTGTATCAAACTACCAGACCCATTTCAGTTGATTAAGAAAAGATGAACCGAACTTTGGTTTATTTATGTAGAATCTTTATTGAAATCTGTATAAGAAATGATTCGCCTATTTCTACAAAAAGACATTAACCACATAAGCTTAACAAAGAAGTAGCTGCATATGCTTTAATTCTACTTACAAGTATTAAATTAAGTCACAAATATATTGGATAAGCTTTAAACACCAAATAATCTCGCAGTTATAAGAAGGACATCAAACACAACGAAACCACTGACAAAAACCGATTATCACTAGCATCCACCATTGAGAAGGGCATATTAAAACGACCCATATAAATTAATTCTTCATATCAAAGAGGTACAAGTATCGTTTAATTTAATTTGAAGGCTTAAGTAATTCGACAAAACTGTAATAAAATTATCGAACATTGACCGTGGCTGATAAACAGCGAGTGGGTGTGGACGGGGAATCGAACGTGCGACCGGACACAGGTCCCCATGTTAATACACGTAAAACGAAAATTATCCATAAAACCCACAAAAGGTGCCGAGCGGTCTTGACGAACCTTACGGGCCCGGTTGCATTGTGATCCCGGGTTACTAATTAAGGGGATCAAACCCAAAACGACGAAAGAAAGGAAAGAAAACCTTATATAGCCCACTGTGTGAGACACAGTTACAACATATATTTTTTTATTCGTCCCAAAAAATACATAGTTTATTAATATTACCCTTGACCCTCAAACTAGGAGTACCCGTGTCTTGGGGGTCAGCCCCTTCCTGTTATATTATTGGAACTCTGTAAGTTATCATCAAAATAAGATAAAACAAAACAAAAATAATTTAAATTAGAATGCGTGTGTGTGTGTATTTAACGTAGTATAAAATAGTAGAAATAATATATATGTCGGTGGGTAGGTGTCTGTGGAAAGCTGGCGCCATCTATCGGCGTGGGACAGAGTCAATAGTGGCACTCACGACGGGAGTCTCTCGGCAGTTGTTGGGTGGCGCTCGACCGGAGCGGTCTACTGTTGGAACTGTCGCATTCCTAGCGTGATTGACCAATATAATCCGAATTAATTAATATAGTTGTAGGGAACTTATATAAAACCTTTTGCGACTGGCCTCTTCGCGTGTGCTAATAAAATAAATTCAAATAATTTCGAATAGAAAATTTCAAATTCAAATTATTCCGAAGAGAAGATTTCGACAGCCACGCGAAGAGATCAGTCGTTGCTTGTTATCCGCGCCATCAAGTCATGTTCTCATATGTATAAATCATCTGCCAACTGCAATCCTTCTCCACGGCTATGCTGGAGCATCCAACCCGCACATCGCGTCGCACTCCGGCCAAAAAGTGTTTGATTGCACCAACATTACCCACGAACGCCCACAGTATGGAATTATGGATGCCATTAATGACAATGTCGGCGGAGAACCCTAAGCCCCTATGCTTTATGCTTCCTTTTCTCTTATTCTCCGACATATATATAAAATAATTCAAAATATTAAGATAATTAAGACCTTTTTTTATTTCATATCTTCAGAATGAGGGCCTCGCTGGTGAAGTATTTGCTTTACTGATTCCATAAAATGAAGAAGAGGACGTGATAGACCAAAGCAGCAATGGGTAGATGGCAAACGGTAATGGACTGCTCATAACTATGTACAACGAAAGTGGATTGCTCAGACTTTTATACCGATTAACCACCAAACTTCATTTTGAAGAAGGCATTCGATGACGATGATTGTGGGGTTTTATCAAACCACGATGTTACAATTTAACAGATGATATAAAGATGATATAAACTATAAGAGCCATCATGTTACCGTCACTTGGCTGTCTGCTGTCATGCGACATGTGTTACATGGATAGAAAATAACAGCTGATGATAAACTTGGTACAATTTAAAAAAATTGTGTCGTTTTATGAAGCCACGGTGCAATTGTAACAGCTGATACGAGACTTGGGTGTCATCATATTGGCCTTGGATGCTCTTCCGAGCCCTTCGCATTATAACCACTCCGCTGCTGGTTGTAATGCGACATGTAGACATTTTAAAAACGTCGATACGATCTGATCTGATACGAGCCATGAATGCCATCATATTGGCCTTGGATGCTCTACCAAGAGCTTTTCACTTTACCCATCCTCCGCTGTCTGCTGTAATGTTACAAAAAAACATGGTAGCTTTTAAAAAAGGTGTGTCGTTTTATGAAGCTATAATGCAATTGTAACATCTGTTACGAGCCATGGGTACCATCATATTGGCCTTGGCTGCTTTTCCGATAGCTATTCCCTTTACCGTCACTGTGTTGTCTGCTATAATGCGACATGTGATACATAGGCGAAAAACTAGCAGCTGATTAAAAAGATTTTTTATTTTAAAAACGTTGTGTCGTTTTATGAAGCCAGCTGATACGAGCCATGGCTCTTGGCCTCACTCCATAGCCGGCAGGCGATGGAAAAAAGCCATTCAGCTAATTTTTTTGGTACTGTATGTACTAAATTAAATATTAACACGAGCCAGCATTAATTAAACAGAACCAAAGTTAAATAAACACGGGTTTTACAAGGCGAGGTCTTAATGCACCGCATTGTGTTGAGACGCATTTAAACGTGTATGCTAATATTGCATTGCTTATTCATCAGTGAAATGCAATCCCCTGCAAACACTTAGGCACTTAGCGGTAACACATCGGTTCCCAATAGCCAGGCACCCAGGGGACAGGGTGACAATGTAAAAACGCGATGGAGCCGAACGTACGCGCCTTTGTCACATCTTTGAAGCGAAATCTTATTTAGGCACTCAGTACACGTGTATTTAGTAGACATTGAACTAGACTGAGCCGTCACGCTCGGCTATGAAACGCGATAAAGTTAACTATAGTCCATTGAAAATACGCAATTGATAAAAGTAGTATTATACATAATAATACATATATCAGATGTTATATTGAAGTGAAACATTATTAAGCCACTCAGTGCACGTGTATTTAGTAGATATTGAACTAGACTGACCCGTCACGCTCGGCTATGAAACGCGATAAAGTTAACTATAGTCCATTGAAAATACACAATTGATAAATGTTGTATTTTACATAATAATACATATATCAGATGTTATATTGACGTGAAACCTTATTAAGTCACTCAGTACACGTGTATTTAGCAGACATTGAACTAGACTGAGCCGTCACGCTCGGCTATGAAACGCGATAAAGTTAACTATAGTCCATTGAAAATACGCAATTGATAAATGTAGTATTATACATAATAATAGATATTGTAAATGATATTTTGAAGTAAGATTTTAACGAGACACTTAGTGCACCTGTATTTAGTAGATAGTGAACCAGACTGTGCCGTCACATCAGTAAAATCGCTTAGTTTTAAATCAACTGTAAGTACTGCACTCTAATTAGTACTAAACTAAAACTAGTATTAACTAATAGGAATAAACTGGTTAAAACCAGTTATTTTTTAACCGGTTTCAAGGCATAAAGAGAATAACGACATATACAAGGGTTACTACAGCGAAATTTAAAACAAGATTAATGAGGATATATGGAGATACCAAAACCGGTATAAACTGGTTAATACTGGTTTATTTATGAACCGGTTTCTGGTTTTCAAGAGTTTAAAAATGCAAACCGTGTTTAATATAAGGTTTAAATCAAAATTGAGGTTTTTTAAACGACGATTCAAGGTGAAACAAAAACCGGACTAAACTGGTTAAAACCGGTTATATTTCAAACCGGTTTCCGACACCGTTAAACTGATTAATATAAGGGGTTCCTAAGGAGGTTAATATAGGAAGATTTCGCTCCAGATTATCAAGGGTTAGATTATGTGGATATATGGGGACACCAAAAAGTTTTGAACTGGTATCAGGTCTTAAAGTTAAACTGAGGTTAACATAGGGAAGTTTGGCCCCAGCCTTATAATATTATAACGTGTAAGGAGTAGAAGAGTGCCTCTTATCTCCAACACGGGCCCAATTTCTGACCACTTTAATGGGAAAAGCATGTTAGAATTAAACTAAACAAAGACGACGCATCAATTAGGGGCGCTTTTTTTACTCCTCCTTTTCGAAAAAGGACTTAACTTTTTAAAGCTTGTCCGTTGCGATGCGTTTGGGGCCTGTTCGTTATTTTTTACTGACTCATTTGATTAAATCAATATCAATGATTCTTGTATGGATTTCAATTAAGCTGATAAAGAGATAAGTGGGTGCAAACATCGGCCTTTGTTGCTTTTAGACCCTTTCTATAGACGATATTTATAATAATATACACATACTAGTTGTATTCAGTGGTTGCGTCCAGGTAGGAATCGGAGCAGGAATCGGTACTAACAAAGCTGAAGAGAATGTTTGTTTGACCGCTTCAATCTCAGTAACTACTAATCCGATTTAAAAAATCTTTCATTGTTAGATAGCGCATTTATCGTGGGAGGATATAGGCTATATAAATTTAGGCTAAGACCGATAGGAGTGATGTATCAATAAATAATGTTGCAAAATCGGAGTATTTCCATTATGAGAGATTCCGCTGCGTGCGCTGCGTAAACGGTTAAAGTTTCGCAATTATCATGTATGACAGAATTGTTCCCCTTTTAAAGTTTAAAAAAAAAGTCTATCACAGCGTATGTCTATCTTTTAAGGTTGGCTCATTATAAACTCTTTTACTCGGCTCAGGCGAAGTTGGTTAGGACAGCTAGGTTTTTAATGTTATCAACGTTTTTTTCTAATTTCCTAAATATGAAAATACCGGGAAATTAAGCCAGGACATCTGCTATTGAAGTGGTACGCTTACCATTATATGAATTAGTCAATATCGGGAGTACCAGAGTAGATTATCTTCATATATCCTCTGATATTGAACTAAAGAATGTAAACCTAAGCGATAGATACGAGAGTTTTATTTGTTGCTTTTTGAATGAAATAAGTACATAGCATCACGCCTCATTCCCTTCGGGGTAGGCAGAGACAACATCCTTCCACTTGCCACGATCCTTGCATATCTCCTTCGCTTCTTTCATTCTCATTAAACCTTTCATACAAGTTCGTCGGTTTAGAGTACTCTTGACCTGGCCGTTATTTAAAATGTCCTGGATTTGGTCCAGGAACGTTCGCCTTGGTCTTCCCCTTCCAACTTTCGCATTCACTCTTGACTCATAAATCCTTTTTGTCAGTCTCCTTTCATTCATTCTCTCTACATGCCCAAACCATCTAAGCATACCTTTCTCAATTTTAGTCACTACGTCTTCTTTTATACCACAACGTTCTCTTATCACACTATTTCTTACTCTGTCACTCAGTTTTAATCCACTCATGCTTCTCAACGCTCTCATCTCTACCGCATTTATTTTACTTTTGTGATTCTTCTGCCATACCCAACTTTCACTACCATACATAAGTGTTGGCACCAACACTCCAGCATGCACTGCCAGTCTAGCCCTTTGAGACACCATCTGGCTATTCATAAAGGCATGCAGAGCACCATTTACCATATTCCCTGCATTCACTCTCCTTTCAATATCACTTTCACATGTTCCATCTTTTGTAAATTTAGATCCCAAGTATACAAATTCTTTCACCTCTTCCACTTGTTCCCCATCTATCGAAATATTGCCATGCATCATTTGAAAAAAGTACCAATCAGAAAACATTCTGTAGAAATATCAACAGTCAAAAGCCAACAAGACATATTCAGTTATAATAACACATCGCCAACCTTAATTAGAGGATATACGATGAAAGTATACGGGAACATAATTCATTTTTTTACTGCTATCAAATATCCAATTTAAAGCATCGAAATCCCCATCATGTTTCTCAAGAAGAGCCATCATCATTCGGGACTTTTATATCAGCATTAATGCATTTAATAACAACTTGTTAATCTGTTTTAATTAATCCACTAAAACGCGAAGTAAAAAGCGCAAACAGAATCACAATGCTGTTATTGGATCATCAATTTTATTATGAACAGCGTGCAGGGCTTCGTTGTTAAGACATTTCATATTAACTCAGCACAACGCGGCGTTTTGGCGTAAAATTATTGCTGATTGGTTAACACTTGACTATAATCTCACCTGAAGATAAGAAAGAATAATATGACAGCTCCAGCGGTTATCAATAATTCTTTGTTGTTCTGTTTGTTACAATTGACAAAGTTACGTAAAACGTCAGAAATTTTAAGTAAATCTAATGCAACCTCCTTAGTGCTTTTGACAATTGAAAACTTTTTTGATGTAACCTTATTGCGTTTGACATAATTGTCAGCGATTGACAGATATTCTGTAAGTGTATAAAAGTAAAGTAAGTAGCAGCCCATTAACGTCCCACTGCTGGGCACAGGCCTCCTCACTCCGAGGAGCGAGGGTTTTTAGAGCATAGACCCACCACGCTGCTCCACTGCGGATTGGCAGGCATAGTACACAAGTGCACTCTCTATTCCTTCACTCTCATAGTCCGATGTGACGGGAATCCGACACGACCGGAGAGAGATCAGGCGCAGGACCGACGGCTTAACGTGCTCTCCGAGGCACGGGGGTGGATCACACCGCCAACTTCCCAACTTCGGGCAAATATTGAGAAAATCTTGATAGAAAACTCAATATCGATTTTAAATTGGCCCAACCCGGGACCCGAACCCAGGACCTCATGTCTGTAGTCGAACATGCTAACCACTAGACCAATGAGCTGTAAGTGTATGTTTTTTATTAATTCAATGTATATTTCAGCGCCACTCAGCGTGCGATGGAGAGGGCTATGCTCGGAGTTTCTCTACGTGAACGAATCAGAAATGAAGAGATCCGTAGCAGAACCAAAGTCACCGACATATTCCGACGAATCGCGAACTTGAAGTGGCAATGGGCGGGGCACATCGTCCGAAGGACCGATGGACGCTGGGGGCCGAAGGTGCTGGAGTGGCGACCCCCCACAAGGTGGACCGATGATATAAAGAGGGTCGCCGGTAGCCGTTGGAGCCAGGCGGCGCAAGATCGGGCCTTGTGGACGTCATTACGTGAGACCTATGTCCAGCAGTGGACGTCCATCGGTTGAAGCGACGACGACGACGAATGTACGACGTATAAGATATCTAATACCTTTGAAATAATAGCATATATGCATATACGCGTTATTGACGCGTCGTAAACTATAAAGTAGAACAAATTTAGTTGTTTTTTTATCTTATGTATACCTTTAAGGTTATAAAAAATCTCATAGAGAATAATTCAATCCTAAGAAACTCCTTCTTAGGGTTAACGACTTAGAATTTAGAAGTACTTGTTTATAGAAGAATTCACAACCGTAGCTTTGTTTAATTGGCACTTGTGTAAATACATACATAGCATCACGCCTCATTCCCATAGGGTTAGGTAGAAACCACGTTCCTTCACTTCTTTCATTCTCATTAAACCTTTCACACAAGTTCGTCGGTTTAGAGTACTCTCGACCTGGTCTTTATTTAAAATGTCCTGGATTTGGTACAGGAACATTTGCCTTGGTCTTCCCCTTCCAACATTCGCAAGCACTCTTGACTCATAAATCCTTTTTGTCAGTCTCCTTTCATCCATTCTCTCTACGTGCCCAAATCATCCCAAGCATACCTTTTTCAAATTTAATCACTACATCTTTTATACCACAACGTTCTCTTATCACACTATTTCTTACTTTTTATTTTACATTTATGCTTCTTCTGCCATAGCCATCTCTCCATCACATCCAGTCCTTTGAGACACCATCTGACTATACATAAAGGCGTGCAGAGCACCATTCACCATATTCCCTGCATTCACTCTCCTTTCAATATCACTTTCACATGTTCCATCTCTTGTAAATTTTGATCCCAAGTATACAAATTCTTTAGTAAATACAATGCAATAATAGTAAATTGTCTGAGTCTGACCTGGAGGGAGGCTTCAGCCAGGACGAGATTTGTTTTCCGGTACGATGATGTATTAGAAACCGTAATAAGTAAATTACCTCTTACCAGATTAGCGAGCTTCCGTTATGACTATATTTAACTTAAACATTAAGTTTTATGCAGTTCTTTATTAGCTTTTTTTAGGCTACAACTACTATCATGGTCTAGCTGGCCACAGATTACCATCTCCCTTCTTACAACCTTAATAATCCATAGTCATTAACAAAACGTTTGGTGGTTTGATTATCCTACCATACTTTAATGTTTTAACTGGTACATTACTACTACCTACAATGTGATCAGAATTTCCGAACCGGTAGTAGATTTGTTACAAACGGACGGACTATTGACGATTCAAAAATGCTTTATGAGCCTACTTTGGATTGAAATTGAATAAAGTATATTTTATCATCATTTACCATCTGATATAATCATCAATTACCATCAGATGTAATGATCAATCACCATCAGACGTAATCATCACTCATCATCAGATGTGATCATCACTTACCATCAAATGTAATCATCAATTACCAACAGATGTAATCATCAATTACCAACAGATGTAATCATCAATTACCAACAGACGGGATCACTACTTACCATTAGATGTAATCATCAATTATCATTAGATGTAATCATCACTCACCATCAGATGTGATCATCACTTACCAACAGATGTAATCGTCACTTACCATCAGGTGTGATCATCACTTACAAAACAGATCTGATCAGCACTCACCATCACATGTGATCTACTACTACCAACAGATGTAATCATCAATTACCATCAGATGTAATCATCAATTATCATCAGATGTGATCACATCAAGCGCTAACCTACAAGCAATAAAAAAAATTAGGTATTAATGCGTAGTAAATTCAAAGGGTACTCAGAATATAAAAACACATGTTTTGAGAAGAACCCATCACAATCTTATTAGTTTTTGTTCATGTGCAAACACCTTTAAGTAAAAAAATACACATAAAGAATAACAATCGCAATAATTAAGTACAAGTGAATATACTTAGTATTGACGCGTCGTAAACCCAACGGTGATTGTGAGCAAACTGCAACGCGGTTTATTGCGACCATACCGCTTTTATTGTTGTTGTAAAACTCACGAACCATTATTAATTATTACAGACATCATTAATCTACTAATCTATTAAAGGACGGCCGATAAGAATCTCATTTAACTTATTGAATGAAGAGTGTCCATAGTGGAGTCGAGATAGGATTAAATTACACCGGTGTAACAGGTAACAACGGTTTATTTATCACAATCAAAAATACACCTTGCCATTCGTTAATAAGATGCCTTTTTGCTTGAGGCTTCGTTTAAATAGGATATTAGGCACCGTGTTGAATACAGCCTGATTTATTACACGTTGGTGTTTAAACGACAAATGCATTGGAACAGATAGGAGCGACATGTCGGACATTGGAGGACCGATGTCTCTCTATATCGCATACAACGCAGTATCATCTGAAGACACGTCACGAGATATCGCTAATTATTAGCAAGGATTATCCTCTATCAGTTATAGAAGTGAAAATAATGGCATTTTGTAGATATAAGCCTCGTGAGGCCGAACGTATGTCATCCCGTGTTGCGTCTACGATTTTTCATCAGACCGAAATCGAAAGCTCGATAAAAATGTAAATAATAAAGTTTAAAATTACACGAAATGCTTAAACGAATTGTTTACACAAATATTTATGTATGACATCAAGAAACTTAACAAAAATAATTTAAATAAGCTGTAATGATTCGTAAGAAAAACATTTTCATCTCATCCATACATATAAAACATTGGCCATTAATTCAAAAACTACTGAATGTATGTCCTATATAGTGCAGGGTAGCTACAAGAGCTTCCAGAGATGCAGACTCCTACGATGACCAGATACGTAGGATCAGCCCTCGCCGACAGAGCTCTGATCGAAAAATGGAGGGAAGATCTTGAGTCTCCAACTGCGGGTATAGTCACGATGGAGGCGATCCGACCTCACCTGGACAATTGGCTCACCAGGAGGCACGGATCTTTCCTACCGTCTGGTGCAGGCGCTTGCCGGTCATGGTTGCTTCGGCAAGTACTTGCACCAGGTCGTTGGCTGTGAGATACGGCGTACCATACCCTGGCGGAGTGTCCAGCGTGGGCACCCCAAGAGCATATCTTGTTGTCGCTGGTTAGAGGAGATCTTTCACTGGAGAGCATAAGGGTGGAGGGTGGTTGCCTTTTTTTTTGCGAGACCGTCATCTCGCTGAAGGAGGCAAATGGGAGGACAAGGGAGCAAGAGGCTGGAGCTTTCCCTCGCCGTGGGAGGAGGCTTGGTGGCAGAAGTCGCACTTATGCACTTCATGCCTCACTCTATTGAGTGGTAGATCTTCATAGTCGGTACCGTCCGGGTCACTAGAGTGGAATGCAGTTAGGGAACCTTTAGTGATCTCACTCATGGATGGGGAGGGATCCGCTGGATTTTAGTGGGTATTCTGTTATCAGTGAGTCCCACACTCCCGATGGAATTAAGCTTTCATCGGGGTGCATAAAAGCATAAAAAAAACGAGGAAGATTTATATATAATATATAGATATAACAAAACAATTTATAAAAGTGTTTATAACTTTAAATATAGGTGTCAAAGCACGGAGACACACAGCTGTGCTGCAGCTTTCTAAATGTCTGATATCTTCTAAGATATCCATTTTAATGAAACCCTAGTTTTGATCTACATAAAATATACATAGAATGTAATGTATTTAATTTGAAAAGTTTTAATACTGTGTTGTATAAAATAACTTGTTATAAAGCACATTTTTTTTTTGTAATATTTACAAGATAAAAATGGTTGCTGTGGGTTATCCTTTAGAGATAAATAGATACTATATCAGACTGTTTTATCGGTCTTTTGAAGATATACAAATCCTGTACATTAATTTGATCTATTTAGTAAGGTTTAGCTAGAGTTTGCGATTTAAGCACACCAAATATGATTGTTACGACATCACATTACAAATATTTGAATAGTTATACTTTTATATACTATAATATTTATGTTTTATACATTTAAACCTTCCATTTTAATCACTCTATCTATTATTAAAAACTATATTAAAATCTGTTGAATAACTTAAAAGATCTAAGCGAACAAACAAGCAACTTAATTTTATGTTTTCAAAATTATGCAAAAGTGAGTCTGTTTTTTGTTGCAAAAGTGCTTTATAGACAAAACTCCTGAACCAATTTAAATGAAATTCGGTAGACAGATAGTCTAGAGCCTGAGAAAGGATATAGGCTACTTTTTAAAACGAAAGAGGGTTGTAAAGGGTGGAAATATCGTCATTTTTAGAGCTTGACGCTCGAAACTCATTTTCTTGGCTGTTATTTCAATCTCTAAAAGTTTTACCCTCAAAGGTGTAAAATATCAATCCTTACTAATATTATAAATGCGTTTTTAACTTCAATCTACTGAACTGATTTAAATGAAGGGTTAATAAACTCTTTGCAGTGAACAGATCATTAAAATATGTATACGTATGTGTCTTATTTGTTAAATTATACAAAATGCTATCCAAAAACACTGTTCCAGTCAGACAAAGTCGCGGAAACAGTGTTTTAAAAGATGTCAGTTCTAAGTTCACAAAAACATAGTCATTCTGACAGGAATATATGTTTAAAACTCTGTTCACCTTGAAAATGCAATAAAGATTTAGTGACTGACAATTAAATGATAAAATATATGAATTATTTAAAAATATCATTTAACAAAATTAACATATCGTGTATGTGCGCGTGTTTTAAAATACTTTGAATCTGTTTTGAATCTTCATATTTCAGTATCTAAGTGACGTTTGTACTTGTTGCTAAGGTAGTTGGTCAAATGAGAAGATGCGACAGTAACTCATTAACGACACGTGTCGGTTTGGCAACTGATACGATCCCAGGCCCCATAATGGGTGCTATAAAGGGAACCGAGATCGCGGGTTCGGTACGCAGTTCTTATTGACTGCGTCAGTCATAACCAGTACTAGGGTAGGGAGAGACCACGTCCTTCCACTTGTCACGATCCTTGCATATCTCCTTCGCTTCTTCCATTCTCATTAAACCTTTCATACAAGTTCGTCGGTTTAGCGTACTCTTGACCTGGCCCTTATTTAAAATGTCCTGGATTTGGTCCAGGAACGTTCGCCTTGGTCTTCCCCTTCCAACTTTCGCATTCACTCTTGACTCTTTAATCCTTTTTGTCAGTCTCCTTTCATTCATTCTCTCTACATGCCCAAACCATCTAAGCATACCTTTCTCAATTTTAGTCACTACGTCTTCTTTTA
>JACTOM010000896.1:656487-682113 GCA_015832385.1 Elymnias hypermnestra | reverse complement strand
CCCCAACGTCCATCGGTCCTTCGGACTATGTGCCCCGCCCATTGCCACTTCAGGTTCGCGATTCGCAGGACTATGTCGGTGACTCTGGTTCTACTACGGATCTCTTCATTTCTGATTCGATCACGTAGAGAAACTCCGAGCATAGCCCTCTCCATCGCACGCTGAGTGACTCTGAGCTTCCGCATGAGGCCCATAGTCAGCGACCATGTCTCAGAACCGTAGGTCATCACTGGCAACACGCACTGTTCGAAGACTTTGGTCTTCAGGCACTGAGGGTTATCAGACGAAAATAACTGGCGTAACTCCCCGAACGCAGCCTAACCGAGTTGGATTCGGCGGTTGACCTTCTGCAATTATTATTCAGCAATTATCATTTTATTGTACAAATGAATACAACTGAATTATAGAATGAAATATATACACTCAATCAATGATACAATGTCCACTGTTATTCGCATCATTGACAAATGACAACAAGATTTTTTCTGGTAATAAAGATACACCCACATCTTACTCGCAATAAATATATTAATGTATGGGAATAAATATCTACGATTTGAAAACAAGTAGTTTTTTATTTATTTAGACACGAAAAATAACTTTAATATCGTTAAATTGAATCACAAACCGAGGTATTGTTTAAAAATAATAATGAAAACTAAGAGGATCCAGCACGAGCTGTAACAAACTGTTTTTTCATCATATCTGGATGGAAAGTATGTCTTTTGGCCCTATTTTGAGGGACGAAAGTACCACATTGCCTCCCGATTAAAAAAACGAGTAAATTAGTGCTAATGCATCATATTTATAACTGCCTCATTGGTCTAGTGGTTAGCATGTTCGACTACAGACATGAGGTCCTGGGTTCGAGTCCCGGGTCGGGCCAATTCAAATATCGATATTGAGTTTTCTATTAAGATTTTCTCAATATTTGCCCGAAGTTGGGAAGTTGGCGGTGTGCCCGTGCCTCGGAGAGCACGTTAAGCCGTCGGTCCTGCGCCTGATCTCTCTCCGGTCGTGTCGGATTCTCCCGTCACATCGGACTATGAGAGTGAAGGAATAGAGAGTGCACTTGTGTACTATGCCTGCCAATCCGCACTGGAGCAGCGTGGTGGGTCTATGCTCTAAAAACCCTCGCTCCTCGGAGTGAGGAGGCCTGTGCCCAGCAGTGGGACGCTAATGGGCTGCTACTTACATCATATTTTCTATCATTGTGTGAGTTTATTAAATGCTTATGCAAATGTAATCGTCTTAATAGTTTCAAGTGATGTAAATATCCGATCTTTGTTTTAATCTAAAATAGCTCCGGCACCTGTTGTATTATCTTTTAGCGCATCCCGCGTATAACATCTGCCCGTTGATTCACTATTGACGTCTGTTTATATTACAAAACCATCAGTTAACAATGGCTTCGATCCATTAAATTATCATGGACGATAAAAAAAAGTCCGAATTAATTACATTGCAGATGATGAGACAAAAAAGGACATGCGACTGAGTTTGTTTTGGGCTCTTCTCAAGTCTCGTAAGATAGATTCAAAGTCGATCTTTCATATCATCATCATGAGAGAGAGAGAGAGAACACTTTTATTGTACTCCACAAAATAACATTTAAAAAAAAAGTAAATATAAAAAGATCAGTACAATAAGGCGGTCTTATCGCTATCTAGCGATCTCTTCGAGGCAACCTTTGGGTTAGAGAGATTGCTGTTAAGTGAAAGGGGTAGAGCGTGGTGACATATTTCGGTGAAGATATTTATATAATAAATAAAAATATGTATCTATAAACATATATAAATAAAAAAACCCAGTCGTCCTATTCGGATGGAGACAGGTAATATATCTTTACCTGTCTCTTAAAAAATGTACAATTGAGATGAGAGATGATGAGAGCGTTGGCAAGCATGAGTGGATTAAAACTGAGTGACAGAGTAAGAAATAGTGTGATAAGAGAACGTTGTGGTATAAAAGAAGATGTCGTGACTAAAATTGAGAAAGGTATGCTTATATGGTTTGGGCATGTAGAGAGAATGAATGAAAGGAGACTGACAAAAAGGATTTATGAGTCAAGAGTGAATGCGAAAATTGGAAGGGGAAGACCAAGGCGAACGTTCCTGGACCAAATCCAGGACATTTTAAATAAGGGTCAGGTCAAGAGTACTCTAAACCGACGAACTTGTATGAAAGGTTTAATGAGAATGAAAGAAGCGAAGGAGATATGCAAGGATCGTGGCAAGTGGAAGGATGTTGTCTCTGCCTACCNTACGTCTGATGATGATACTCCAGAACGACTTAAAATCTAAAGTTACGAGGGTTCCTTCGCGCCCCGATCCGAGAAGAGCCCACAACAAACTCAGTCGGGTATTCTGTTTTTTTTTTTGTTATCATCATCATTACAATATCATATTAGTTTAATATATTTCAATTCAAATTAGAGCAGTTCGTTCACTCCCACGCGTTTCTATCGTCTAAGTACTCTTGCAACTTATAATACGATTTTTCTATCAACTTTCTTTTAACAAAGACTTTGAATTTATTGATTGACATCTCTAAAACGTCTTGTGGGAGTTTTTTATAGAACCGTATACAGTTACCCTTAAATGAGTTGTTAATTTTATGCAGCTTACTAGAATTTACAACAAGTTTGTTTCTGTTTCGCAAGTTATATGTATACTCGGACATCAATATATACACCTGCAGAGTAACTACTCTCGAAAACTCTCTTTGGTGATGGGACAAAAAAAATTGATACCGATTAAAAAGAACCATATTTTTAAAAGGTTTTATTAGCATTATTTAAGCTCCATCGTGTTAGTACAGCTAAATGAAACGAAACCGTCTAATATTATACGTTACTTTGTTAAAAAAAATCAAACATAAAGAAACGACTAAATTGAGCCAAAGTGCGTTCAAAAACGCGGCACTTTTACACGCACACCTGTGTCGGCCGCGTGCGTACGCTGACCCGTGCATCAGCTGATTGTGTTTCATTGTTGGTTTTTTTTAGTAAAATAATGTACGCCCGATTGCACACTAAAAGTACGTTATACTGAGTAATTGTACATCTATTTTTAGAGTGCTGTTTAATAAAGAATATTATCTATCTATCTATCTATGTTTTCATTTCATTTGGCTATAATATCATGATGGTGCTGAGATGAGAAAATAATGGTAACAAAAGATTTTAAAAGCGGTCTTCTAACACCTATGGGTTTCATTTTAGTTTATCATCAAAATTGTTTTATGTTTTGCAATCTTTTTAACACAGAGATCGCTTAGTAATTAATTCTGCTGTCAACCAAGTTGAAAAACAGCCTTCATTAAAATGAATATTTTAGAAGATATCACAGACTTAACAAGCGGAGGCACAGATGATGGATCCCGGTTATATAAATCGCTACGTAATTAAAACTGTCACCTAAGTAACATACAATTGTTATGTATCAGTGAACTTTGTAGTTGGTCCATGATTAGACGGGGGGGGGGGGGGGGGGNAATGGGTGGGAAAAAACCACGTGAGTAACAATATTGGATAAAGGATAATTAATGGAATTACAGAAAGAATACCAACTCATTAAAATGGATATCTTGGAAAGTCAGTGATTTAAAGAGTAACATTAGTATCAAATGGAAGGCAGTGTACTTTCAGTATTAATTCAAATGTACTCACACGAATACGACGAATATTTTCATAGTAGTTTTCATTTCCAGTAGTATTTCATAGTAGGTCATCACTGGCAACAGTGCGTGTTGCCAGTGATGACCTACGGCTCCGAAACGTGGTCGCTGACTATGGGCCTCATACGAAAGCTCAGAGTCGATCAGCGTGCGATGGAGAGGGCTATGCTCCGAATTTCTCTACGTGATCAAATCAGAAATCAGGAGACCCGTAGCAGAACATAAGTCATCGACATAGCCCTACGAATCGCGAACCTGAAGTGGCAATGGGCGGGGCACATAGTCCGACGGACCGATGGACGTTGGGGCCCGAAGGTGCTGGAGTGGCGAACCCGCACCGGGCGGCGCAGTGTAGGGAGACCCCCCACAAGGTGGACCGACTACATACAGAGGGTCGCCGGTAGCCGCTGGAGCCAGGCAGCGCAAGATCGGGCCTTGTGGACATCATTACGTGAGACCTATGTCCAGCAGTGGACGTCCATCGGTTGAAGCGACGACGACGATGACGACGAGTTTTCATTTTGTGTCTTAATGTGGCCGCTTCCTAATAGTTAACACGAGCATGATTAAACGGAAAATAGTTATTTCCTGGGATCTCGCGTCTGCAATTAATTATGTCACGAAGATAAATGTATCATTGCTAATTTTATTATCGTAGATTACTAGCTTTTACTCGCAACTTCACTGGACGTTGCCGTGACGTTTATAAATTATAAATATTTCAGCAGCAATTGTCTAACAAGTTTTACTTGAATATTATTACAATGACAACTGGAGCAGCGATCAGGAGGTTAAGACTCGCATCGAAATAGCTCGAAGCATTTTTAATAAAATGAGACAAGTTCTCTGCAATCGCAGTCTTAAGATCCCTTTACGCATTCGACTCCTGCGTTGTTACATCTGGCCCATACTTCTATACGGATGTGAAGCCTGGACAATAAAAGAGGACATCAGGAAACGTATAGAAGCGTTCGAAATGTGGGCGTTTAGACGCATGCTGGCCATCAGTTGGACTGACAAAGTAACAAATGTTGAAGTTCTGCGCCGCGTGAATCAGAAGCGTGAACTTTTGCAGACCGTCAAAATGAGAAAAGTTGCGTATCTGGGGCACGTGATACGACACGAGAGATACGAGCTTCTACAACTCATTTTGATGGGAAAAGTAGCCGGGAGAAGAAACGTTGGTCGCAGAAAGAAGTCTTGGCTGAGAAATATCAGAGAGTGGACCGGAATCGCGAGTGCCGCACAATTATTTCGCCTCGCGAAAAATAGAGAGGAATTTGCGAAACTGACTGCCAGCCTTCGCTAGTCGGAGAGGCACTCAAAGAAGAAGAAGAAGATTATTACGTGAAACAAAAACGTCACACACGTTTTAGTATAAATTTTACACTTATAGTTTATACAGAGAAGGAGTGCATAATATTGATATATATAATAAAAAATATGGATAATAATGACATTAAATCAATAAAAATCACATCACACACACGAGTACAGAGTATATATGCGTATTTGTCAAACGCTGTCAATTATGTCAAACGCAATAAGGTTACATTAAAAGAGTTTATATTGTCAAAATAAGGAGGTTACATTAAAAGTTATGGTGTTTGAGTTGTCATAACATTTCCGATGGTTTGCGTAAGTTTTATTTTTTCTTACATAATAATCTTCTCCTGGTTATAATAAGAATAAGAAAAGAATTATCGAAATCACATGCCTAATGCAAATTTAAGACTTATCCGGTTTTCTCATGGATGCCATCATCAGAACTGGATGAAAATAAGTGGGACCCTAAGACAAGCACCACCTTTCATATAAAAAATCATCAAGATCGGATCGGTGGTAACCTCCTCCTTTTTTGAAGTCGGTTAAAAAGGTGTTCATTATAAATTAACAGACGGACACACCAATGCACTTATGTATATTGACTGTAATGTCAACCGTATATAAAGCGATGCCACGCTATAAATAACCGTGTTATTCTTGTATACATTTATTAGCAGAGTCGTGGCTTTTTGACGTTTTTAAAATACGAATGCGAATGCGAATACCTTTCTCACGTACTTTACATATTTCAAGAATACATCAATACGGAATATTGTTGTTTTTTCAAAGTCTTCGAACAGTGCGTGTTGCCAGTGATGACTTACGGTTCTGAGACCTGGTCGCTGACTATGGGCCTCATGTGGAAGCTCAGAGTCATTCAGCGTGCGATGGAGAGGGCTATGAAATGAAGAGATCCGTAGTAGAACCACTGAAGTGGCAATGGGCGGGGCACATAGACCGAAGGACCGATGGACGTTGGGGGCCGAAGGTGCTGGAGTGCCGACCCTCCACAAGTTGGACCGATGACATAAAAAGGGTCGCCGGTACCCGCTGGAGCTAGGCGGCGCAAGATCGGGCCTTGTGGACGTCATTAAGTGAGACCACGACGACAATTGTTTTTTTATTTTCTGTAATCAGTCACAGCTCAACCGGGGAAGTAGAACATCCTTAAAGAATACCAGTGTTTTTGCAAAAATAGTTAAGTCTTTTTGTCCAGAAATCATTTGCCGGGCTGCCGGGAAATATCACATTCTTGGACTTTATATAAGTTCATGCAATATATAAACAACACTCTCACACGTAAAGCATATTATACAGCTGTGAAAATGAAGACAGACGATCTAAAATCAGTTGACGCTCGGGTCAACGAACGCATCGGCGCCATTTCTATTATACGCGTTCATTGACCCGTGCATCAGCTGATTTTTGATTTTGTGTTTTATTTTTATTAAAAAAAAATCGTTTTAATTAGCTGTAACATGATGGACCGCTAATAAAAGGTTTTAAAAATGAATGAATGACTTTTTGAATTATTGATTTTTTGAAGTGAAACTTCTTTAGGTGCATGAGGGAAATGTTTTACGGACGAAATCCGTGATTGGCGTGACGAAGATGTGCAGCGTTTTTAATGCTAAACGTGGCATTTTTATATACAAATTGAGATTTCAATAAATTATTTGTATTAATTTTCGACACTTGTAATATTTTAATGAGAATTAAATTCATTGAATTCTTAACATATCTTCCCTCTGAGTCTCGGAAATCTAAAGTTTTGCAGTTGTATAAATATAAACAAGACTTAAAAATTACTTTGCAATAGAAGTTTCACTTCTGACATGTGTATTACGCATGTACTTTAATTTTTTTTTAAAGGATCGATTTGTTTCATCCCATCATCAAAAGTGTCTATAGTACTATCGTCTATTTTGTATATATAATGTTAAAATAGTGAACATGTACTTTTACAAATCAAACCAAAATATCTTTATTCAAGTAGGCATATTACAGCACTTTCGAATCGTCAAATATTTTTTTTTATTTTTCTTTTCCACACTCTTATTCTGATGTACGTCTGATGAGGGTACTCAAGAACGATTTAAAATCTAAAGTTACGAGGGTTCCATCGCTCCCTGATCCGAGAAAAACCCACAACAAACTCAGTCGGGTTTTTTTTGTCACCATCATCATTACAATTTCATATTAGTTTAATATATTTCAATTCAAATTAGAGCAGTTCGTTCACTCCCACGCGTTTCTATCGTCCAAGTACTCTTTGTTAAAAGAAAGTTGATAGAAAAATCGTATTATAAGTTGCAAGTACCTAAACGATAGAAACGCCTGGGAGTGAACGAATTGCTCTAATTTTAATTAAAATATTGTAAACTAATATGTTATTGTAATGATGATGGTGACAAAAAAAACCCGACTGAGTTTGTTGTGGGTTCTTCTCGGATCGGGGCGCGAAGGGACCCTCGTAACTTTAGATTTTAAGCCGATTTTGAGTACCATCAAAGTGCTGTAATATGCCTATTTGAATAAAGATATTTTTGATTTTGATTATACTATGGAGACATTGGGACCGTGGGGTCCTGAGGCTAAAAGTGACCCTAAGGCCGGGTGGTACTTCGGACAGCGTATAAGTATCGCTGTCCAAAGAGGTAACGCTGCCAGCCTTATGGGCACCCATCCATTTGCTTCAGATGGCGCATTTAATTACTTTTATTTTTTATTAATGTTAAGGTTCGATATAATACTACCGAATTAAATGTGTATAGTTTTAAATTTATGTATATGAACTACAGTCATCTATAGAAATAGCTATATACATACATAGCATCACGCCTCATTCCCTTCGTGGTAGGCAGAGACAACCTCCTTCCACTTGCCACGATCCTTGCATATCTCCTTCGCTTCTTTCATTCTCATTCAACCTTTCATACAAGTTCGTCGGTTTAGAGTACTCTTGACCTGGCCGTTATTTAAAATGTCCTGGATTTGGTCCAGGAACGTTCGCCTTGGTCTTCCCCTTCCAACTTTCGCATTCACTCTTGACTCATAAATCCTTTTTGTCAGTCTCCTTTCATTCATTCTCTCTACATNCGATGGTGTAAAAAAACTACCATAAAATATCTCTCATCGCATACGCTGTGAAGAGTATTAATGATAGGACAAAAAAATGTTCGACAATATTATAGAATATATCAATATCTACAAAAAACTTCGCGAGACCATATATCTAACTATTGTAGTTACGTCACTATAACTACTTTCTTACATTAAACAAATTGATAGAAATGCCGATCAAAATCAGACCGTGTTATCCATACCGTTTATAAATTTTTATCCAAATTAATAATTGAATATTCAAGACTGTCTCAATACCTGATGATTACTTTTTGAATGATTGAAATCGGATATTCTATTCAAAAGATATCATGAAATTAAAATAAAAATACATGCGGGCGGCGGCTCCCACGCAGCGCATCGAGTAACTAAACTCGACGAGAGAGGGGCAGTGCGGGAGAAGGTGGTACACCATTGTGAACTAGGTTGACTTACGCAGTGGACGCAAGCGACAATGAATATTTCGAGTATTTTTAATTTTATGCTTCACTTAAAAAGTTCTTTTCAGAGCTACTTAGTTTTAGTATTAGGAATCACACTTTTTCGTAATATTTGTCAATTATTAGCAAGCTACATTATCGCTGAGAAACATTGGCTATATTTAGTGCTAGATTACTATAGAAATCTTTAGAAATTCCTATTAAAACCAACCGAAGGTGTAATCGCATACGCTGTGAAGAGTATTAATGATAGGACAAAAAAATGTCCGACAATATTATAGAATATTGTAGTTACGCCACTATAACTACTTTTTTATATTTAACAAATAATTGAATATTCAAGACTGTCTCAATAGCTGATGATAACTTTTTGAATTATTGAAATCGGATATTCCATTGAAAAGATATCATGAAATTAAAATAAAAATACGTGCCATGCTCCATTATGAACTAGGTTACCTTACGCATTTTTATGCTTCACTTAAAAAGTTCTTTTCAGAGTTAGTTTCAGTATTAGGGATCACACTTTGCCACGGGACGAAATGTTCCACCAACCGCTCTGCCGCTACTTCTTAAATCTGTAATATCTTCTAAGATATCCATTTTAATGAAATGCAATAGCATTTAATCGTGGCAGTTTAATCTACAGGAAATACACAACGTAAATAATATATTTAATTGTATAAAGAGTTATACTATATTGAATAAAATAAATGGTAACTAACACTTATTAAAATTAATAAATAATTCACATTACAAATCTTTGAATGTTACAGCTCTTTTGTATTATAATATATATATATATTATACATATAAACCTTCCTTGAATAACTCTATCTATTGATGAAAATTGCATAAAAATCTGTTGAGTAGTTTGAAAGATCGGTGACAGAAAGCGGAAGAGACTATATTTCATATTACCTTGGGAAATCCCATCTACGTGAAAGAAAACGATGCCTAATTTCAAGATAGATTCGCGATGAGTAAGTGAGAAAGAACTGGAGTTCAATTGACTTCTGCGTGTCGGTTATTTCACAGAAGGAGATACTAGGGAGAGAGAGGGTGAACGCAGACAAGGTTTTGCCAACCTGTTTCTTCTATTCCGAACTAACTGGTTTGTGTAGGTAAATGAATCTGTGGAGCCAGAGTAGAATGGTTTATGATGAGCCTCTGGCTTCTTACTCAATTCGCTGGGTTTCAGTGGGTAGAAAGTAAGTAGCAGCCCATTACCGTCCTACTACTGTGCCAAGGCCTCCTCGCTCAAAGGAGAGCGTGTTTTATGTCATAGACGCTGCTCCACTGTGGGTTTGGCAGGTATAGTACACAAGTGCTCTATTTCGTCACTCTCGTAGTCCAATGTGACGGAGACACTCGCGAAGAGTGTTCAGGCGCAAGACTGACGGCGTAAAGTGTTCTCCGATGCAATGCAATCCAGGACCTTATGTCTGTAGCTGAACACGCTGACCACTAGACCAATGAGGCAGTTTAGTGGGTATTCTGGTCGTTTCCAGTTAGTCCAACACACCCAACTGACGATTTATTTGGTTGGATAGCTTAAAAGCATTTGCTATAGTAAAAAAAAGTCAGTTTAGTGATCCACCTTCGCACGATTGCCTTTCTTATTCCCATTTGGTGGCATCGGTTGGATGGTTTGGATAGTCCATAAATAGATGAATTTGTCACTTCGATAATAGAGCCAGGGATCTTTTTTTGCGATGGTTATAAAGCCGTCGATATCTTTCACAATGGACAAAAATAAGGTCAAGGTTTGCTGACCATCCCAAAGATAACATGACATTCTGCTATCTGACAAAATATGATTGTTTACAAACACGGTTTAAAACAAATATTTTGGTTAATGTAAATTGATGATAAAAAGGGTACTGAACTGATGAATCTACACTAATATTATAAAGCTGAGGAGTTTCTTTATTTAATGGTATGCTTCAACGTTCAAATTGAAGATCTGTTAAGGTGGAGCCTATAAACTTGTTTATGGTGATCAATTTTATTCTGCCTCTAATCCTCTTCCTTTCTTTACTTCGTACGAAGTTGTGCTATTTAACTAGTATAATATATACCGCGTTAGTTTATTGTTGAGTCATTTTTCAATGACAATGTCTCTTCCAGTTACCTGAACGCTCCCTAACTGAATTGTAATGTAGTAAGGCGTGTATAAATGGGGTCAAGGGGACTGTTATGTGAAATATGGGGTCGCCCAAGGAAAGGGGACCCCGATTGCCAGCTGAGTGTGATTTATGATACATTAATACAGAACGAACTGTCATTTGAAGGTCAACGTACATACTTAACAAGAGAATACGCAACTCATAGATACGTGGATTCTGTTAAGAGTTTAGGTAACCCAATGATTATATACGTGAATCCTTCTTTAAAGATTAGGTAACACATTGATGAGATACTTGGATTCTGTTAACAGGTTAGGTAAGCTAATACTTAGATACGTGAATTCTTGTTAAAAGATTAGATAATCCATTGACGTCGCCTGCCTTTTAGAAGAGAGATTGTGTAACCCAATGGTAAGACACGTGAATTCTTGTTAAGAAATTTTGTAACCCAATGTTTAGATGCGCAAATTCTTGCTGAGAAATTTCGTAACCAAGAAGTTAGATACGTGAATTCTTGCTAAGAGATTGTATAACCCAGTCGTTAGACACATGGATTCTTGATAAGAGATTGTTTATACAATCTCCCAGTAGTTAGATACGTCAATTCTTGCTACGAGATTGTAATGGTTGGTCATGTGAGTTCTTTTTCAGACATTTTGTAACCCAGTAGTAGTTAGATATGTGAATTCTCGCTAAGAGATTGTATAACCCAGTCGTGGAACACATGAATTCTTGCTAAGAGATTGTATAACCCAGTAGTTAGACACATGGATTCTTGATAAGAGATTGTTTATACAATCTCCCAGTAGTTAGATACGTGAATTCTTGCTAAGAGATTGTAATGGTTGCTCATGTGAGTTCTTCCTGAGAAATTTTGTAACACAGTAGTTAGATACGTGAATTCTTGCTAAGAGATTGTATAACCCAGTCGTTAGACACATGGATTCTTGATAAAAGATTGTTTATACAATCTCCCACTAGTTAGATACGTGAATTCTTGCTTAGAGATTGTAATAGTTGCTCATATGAGTTCTTTTTCAGACATTTGGTAACCCAGTAGTTAGATACGTGGATTCGTACTAATAGATTTTGTAACCCAATGGTTAGACACGTGGATTTTTGCTACGAAAATTGTTAATCCAGTTACTAGATACATACAGTCTTGGTTAAGAGAGTCACACGATGGATTTGTGGATACGTACCTTTAGTTTATAAACAATCCTAGTTTATTTTTGCATGTAGCCATTCCATACGAGTTCTAAATATGCAGTTATTTGCGCGTTTTCTTTGTCATCGACCAGACTTGCTTTATGGGTTCGTATTTCAATGGCGTGTACATAATTTCAATATGAATGCCATCAGCCCTTCCTTCCAGCGGGCTTTTGTCAACACAAGGCCAGAGAACTCGTTTACGCTTTATTCACGTTTAAGCAGACCATTACAAAAGGTTGGATTTTGAAAGGAATTCAATAACCGAGAGTTTAGTCATGCTACGTTTACATAAGACCAGCAAATACTGAGGTATTCGTACACGATTTTCCGGTTAGATCAATACAGTCCAATAAAGTGGAAGATGAGAATGAGATAAACGTAATCTGTATTACGAAAGCGACATATAGCTAATGCTGGGCAGACGTCAGCAGCGTCTAAAACTGTAGGGACAGAAATAACCGATGGACGCATTCTACGTCCTTAGCAAGTACATCGGGCCCACGACGATTGACCTAGAGACTGCCACTACAATAAACAAGACAAAACCACAATTTTCTACTGAAATCTTTATATCTTTTTAATAAAAATCGCAATAAAGCAAGTGTGAGACTGCCTGAGACAGGTTTTATCCTGTCTCCGATAGGTCTGTCACGGATGTTTGTAGATAAATACAATAAATTTGGATAACTGTTTGATAGATTTAAAAGAAAGTATGTTCGGTTTAAGAATGAATGAATTACTCATCAAATATTTACTCTACGCTGATGATCAAGTAATACTTGCATCATCTGATAATGAGATACAGGAGATAGTAAATATTATGAATGAAGTTTTGAAAGGGAAAGGAATGAAAGTGAATGTAAACAAAACGAAAGTTATGCTTTTTGAACGAGATGAATCTATGATGAATGGCAATATTTTGATAGATGGGGAACAAGTGGAAGAGGTGAAAGAATTTGTATACTTGGGATCTAAATTTACAAAAGATGGAACATGTGAAAGTGATATCGAAAGGAGAGTGAATGCAGGGAATATGGTAAATGGTGCTCTGCACGCCTTTATGAATAGCCAGATGGTGTCTCAAAGGGACAGATTGGCTGTGCATGCAGGAGTGTTGGTGCCAACATTTATGTATGGTAGTGGAAGTCGGTATGGCAGAAGAAAACGTTGTGGTATAAAAGAAGATGTAGTGACAAAAATTGAGAAAAATGCTTAGACGGTTTGGGCATGTAGAGAGAATGAGTGAAAGAAGACTGACAAAAAGGATTTATGAGTTAAGAGTGAATGTGAAAGTTGGAAAGGGAAGAGCAAGGCGAATGTTCCTGGATCAAATCCAGGACATTTTAAATAAGGGCCAGGTGAAGAGTACTCTAAACCGACGAACTTGTATGAAAGGTTTAATGAGAGCGAAAGAAACTAAGAATGCAAGGATCGTGGCAAGTGGAAGGATGTGGTCTCTGCCATAGTAATAGAGCTATGGGAATAAAGCGTGAACTGCTTCAAAAAAGTTACTTCAACGGACAAGACAAAATTCTATTGCGGGCCGCCATTTGCCCAGACCTGGTATAGATGCTTCTATCTCTAGCCCATGTAGCAGACGCTTACGTTAATTACTTAAAAGGCCATTAGTAAGTACAAGTTCGTTGAAAGTGCTGTGGTCGGCGGCCTCTAACAATGCTGTGCCACGTACACCACCAATCATAGGTAAAGCTACCTCTATTTTGGCCACGAGAGCAGGTTCATAAAAATTGCTGCGGCAGGCGACCCTAAAAACTTATTTCCGTGTGTACTGTACACTTCCACAACCATTGGTAAAGCTGCCTCTATCTCTTGCCTATATGGGCAATCGTCTGTGTACAATTACTATAACGTGTTCCAGCAAGCGCAGGTTCATTAAAAGTGCCGCGACCGGCTTCTTGACACTTCTGTCTGTATGCCACGTACACCCCTACCCATAGTGATAGTTGCTTCTATCTCTTACTCTTGTATCGATTGCAATTAATACTTTAACGCTTAGTAGTAAGCGCAGGTTCATTGGAAATGCTGCGCCCGTTGTTGCTGTCGTGTCTGTGTGTAACGTTTACCCCCAATTATGGGTACAGCTGCCTCTGTATGTTAACTGATTTGCCCAATATCTGTTCCAGGTATAGTGCTGGTATTCTACCTGGTGTTCTACGCGGTGTTGGCGCTGTTGTTCGCAATATGTATGGCTGCTTTGTTTTCCGGCCTAGATGAGAAAGTACCGACATTCACACTGGACAGCTCCTTAATAGGTGGGTATTTGTATATTCTGCATCCTTTTTTGAATATCCTTTGTACTCACTGTACCCTGTTATTGCGTAATGAATGTTGAAACACCTTTTAACATGAATATATGACCGTAATTAAAACAACCATCGCTAATCTCCTGTTTCCTAGCATGACGTAACATGCAAATGTTTACTGTGTATTATCTATTCTTATATAACATAGAACAAAGTCGCATTTGGTCGCGATAAACTCCAAAACTACTGAACTGATTTTAATGTAGTCTTCATTAACATATAGAGCGATTCACGAGGAAAGTTTCCGTATATATTTTTTTAAAGGTTTTGTTTGTATTGTTTAAAATATATCGATTGTTCGAAGTGTCGGAAAAATCAAACCACCTTACAGTATTTATGGAAAATACTACGTAAACCGTTAGAGATATAACAAAACAATGTACGGTGGGAACATTGCTCTTTTATAGATCTACAAAAAACTCCACAATGGCATATATCTATCTTTTAAGGATAAGTCACTATATTCATTTTATATTCCAAGAACGTGATCACGTAAAATGCGATAACTAGAAAGTTATTCTAACAGATACAATATTAATGCTTGTCAACTTATTGCGATCTATAAAATCATGTAATTTAAATCAAATCAAATCAAATCAAAATCTCTTTATTCAAGTAGGGATATTACAGCACTTTTGAATCGTCAAATTATATATTTTTTTCCACACTCTGATTCTAATATACGTCTGATGATGGTACTCAAGAACGGCTTAAAATCTAAAGTTACGAGGGTTTCTTCGCGCCCTGATCCGAGAAGAACCCACAACAAACTCAGTCGGGTATTTTTTTTTGTTGCCATCAACATTACAATATCATATTAGTTTATTATACGATTTTTCTATCAACTTTCTTTTAACAAAGACTTTGAATTTATTGATTGACATCTTTAGAACGTCTTGTGGGAGTTTATTATAGAAACGTATACAGTTACCCTTAAATGAGTTGTTAACCTTATGCAGCCTACTAGAATTTATAACAAGTTTGTTTTGGTTTCGTAAGTTATATGATGTACATTCACTCTTTTTATTAAAAGAGTGAGTGACATTAGATTGTACAGACATACAGGGAAATCTAAGCCTCATAATAACGTTTCAGGTGCAAATCCAGGTGTTGCAGCAAGACCAATGCCTCTGGATGGCGAAACAGTGCTAATAAAGCTACAGAATTCTTCAATTTCTGATAAATATGTAGACGGATTACATAAATTTCTGGAACGTAAGTTGTAATACAATAAATATTATATTTTCTTAATTAACGTTGATTTATTCTGCATTTGTCAATAAGTACTCGTCATCGAATCAGTAATAGTAAATTTATAATAAGAAATAGTTCGATTTGATTCGCCATTACAGGTGTATACAATGTTTATGGAATATACCCACACGATTGGAAACTACGCGGGTAATACAGTTAGAAAATAGTAAAAAACATTAAAATTTTGATTTGTATTAATTAACAATTGTAGGCGTTATCCCTTAGATTGCCCTGTGCGCGTCGTTTAACGGAAACAACCGTCGCCTGCCCCGTCCCTTAGATTGCTCCGCGGGTCGAATGACGCTGGGACTTAAATGTCCATGAAACCTACCAAACGTTGTGATTTTTATGTTTGCTTATAGTTAAACTACACAATGCTATCTTTTGTTGCTCTACACTTTGAGATAGTTAAAAGAGGTGTTCTTGTATTTATAAGGCTCATATTTAAAAAATTAAAACTTACCGCAAGGGTTTTCATTGTTATATATAAAACACAAATAATCACTAATAAACACTCACAGTTGCTTAGTAACGGTCACTTTGTAACTGATTTATTTTTTGTTTTTTTTTCTATTGTCTGGTGTTATATCTACGCATTTGTTAAGATAGTTACCGAGAAGCTAAATAGTTAATACACATGACTAAAAGGAAGAGATGTTTATATTTCTGATAAATTGAGCCCGAGTTGAGACAGAACTATCATATCATGTCAACTAGTAGTTGACACGGGCAATCTAAAGGTTCTGCTTAGTGAAACGAGGCATGGATTCACGTTCAGAGAAGTCGCGGATGCGAATTGTGGACAAGCACCATTAAGAGTCTCTTAATAAAAAGTCAAAATATTCTTTATTCCAGTTTGTCTGTTGGTAACAAACCTACCACCGGTTCCTAAGATAAGAAGAAACGAGAAAGAACGGTACTTTTTTAAAGATAGTTCAATCATTCCAAACATTATCCAGTAGTTTTCTAGTTTATCGATAACATAGAAAAAAATTTGCTTTTATATATATAGATAGATGAAAGATGAATAATTTTTAAACAAATGATAGTAGCATAAATGAATGCCATATTTATATTACATAGAAATGAATTAACAAAACCGTTGCTATAGACAACGGTCTAATAATTCATGCGACAACCTTGTGGATGCGTGGGTAAATGCGTGGGAGTGCGTGGGTGGACGCGTGGGAGTGCGTGGGAAGGTGTGTGGAAACGCGTTTATAACCATTGAAGTGACGTTAGACATTTTGCCGGTCTTTGTGTGCTTAGCATAGAAAAAAAAAGTTGCTTTTCAATATATATATTAGATTATTCAATATCTACTTTATAAAAGACACAGAAATGCTCAAAAAAGTGCTACTAAAATGCCACGAGAATAGAAAAATTTTACATATGAGCAAAGGCTTGCAAAACATGGACTCAGCACCCTTAACAGTAGGCGAGAAAGAGAAGCTTACAAAATCATGAACGGTTTCTACAACGTGTCAGGGTTTGATGAAGTGTTTTATAAAAAACAATCAATCCCATTTAAGCACTTTCTCAGTAATAGAGTTAGTTGTACACCAGTGGAACAAATGGCCTGAGAGTGTGGTGACTGCGAGATTGCCAAATCAGTTCAAGAATAGACTGGACAAGCACAGAAATGGCAAAAAGCACAAGTGAATACGCTAAAATTTATAATAATCTGGTGGAGAGGTCTGGGACGGGCTTTCAGTTTCGGAGGGCAGGGGCTAAGGCACCTCATCTTCTTTACATGGATAACCGCAAGCTGTTGGCACCCAACGCTCCACGTCTGCAGAAATTGCTGAAGATCACCACTGACTTTAACAATTCCATCAGGATGGAGATGATAGTGGATATGTGTGGTGTCCTTCATGTGGAGAGGGGACAGGTATCTCATTCGGCGTAGACTTTGAGCCGACTCAGCTCAAGACTCTCTCCGAGGCTGAAACATGCCGGTTTCTGGGCATGTCCCAATCTATAGGGGTGAAAGAAGCAGACATGAAGCAGTCAGTTTGTGAGGTATGCGCCTGACAAAAATTCTATCAGAGAATTAGTTATGTTCTCTCAAATCCATAATTATGCTGGAAGTACTAGCTGTTCCCGGCGGTGTCACATACTCGTGATATGTTGGAAATTCTGAGTATTTCGTGACTTATTACATTGTATTCTCAATCTAAACCATTCTCCAATCCAACTAAAGAAACTCAAAAAGTTTCGCTGTCTAGGAAGATATTAATTCATCTCCGATAACTCTACACCTGGAGTTATAACCAATTTTTTTCTTTTCAGCTTACTCAAAGGAGCCGTGGTTTTCATCCAGTAAGAATTGCAATAAGGAGGATAACTACGGTTTTCCAGAATCACCCTGTATATTTATTAAATTAAACAAGGTACATACATACTCGTAGACAGAAAACACGTCCTTCCACATGCCACGATCCTTGCATATCTCCTTCGCTTCTTTCAATCTCATTAAACCTTTCATACAAGGATCCTGGGTCTTCCTCTTCCAACTTTCCCATTCACTCTTGACTCATAAATCCTCTTTGTCAGCCTCCTTTCACTCATTCTCTCTACATGCCCAAACCATCTAAGCATACCGTTCTCAACTTTAGTCATTACATCTTCTTTTATATCACAACGTTCTCTTATTCTATTACTTACTTTATCACTAGGTTTCAGTGATGTTTATAAATTGTAATGTATTGGTGCCAATCTTACATGTTTCTATTCTATTTTAGATCTACGGCTGGAAGCCTGAATTTTTCAACGACACCTCTGAACTACCGGCAGACATGTCCTCTGAATTAACGCAGAACATTAAAGAGCTCTCTGCGAATCAGGTACGTAAAAATTCACTTTTTTATTTATTAAAGGTAAGGTCACTATGCCAGTCCGTATACATGACCACAGCTCGGGATCTATTCGACTGCAACATGCAGTGGAAGAGGGAGAAGTTATCTCCACGGCGTTGGAAGACTTCCTTAAGCCAATGGAGTGGAATGAACTGTGCGTCAATATAAATGTTCGGAAAGCTATACAAGAACTTTTTCTCCAATATCCCTCATTGCCAGAAGACCAAAGTCTTCGAACAGTGCGTGTTGCCGGTGATAACATACAGATCGGGGGATCGTGGACTATGCGCCTTATACGAAGTCACACAGCGTGGAATGGAGAGGGCTATGCTTGAAGTTTCTCTACGCGATCAAATCAGAAATGAGGAGATCCGTAGAAGAACCAAAGTCACCGACATAGCCCTAAGAATTACGAAAATGAAGTGGCAATGGGCGGGGCACGTAGTCCGACGAACCGATGGACGTTGGGTTTCGAAGTTGCTGGAATGGCGATCCCGCACCGGAAAGCGCAGTGTAGGCAGGCCCTCCATAAAGTGGACCGTTAACATAAGAAAGGTCGCCGGTAGCCTGTCCTGCAGTGGACGTTCATCGGTTGAAGTGAGTGAGTGAGTGAGAGAAAAGTAAGGTAAAGTTTTAAAGGCTTTTAAAGTCCCACAGGGCACAGGCTTTCTCATTTATAGGAGAGTGAGTTTCAAGAGCATAGACTCTCCACTTACACATATTACACATATCCCAGAACTGCCCCTAGGATATCACGATATTTTGTGTCTCTGGAATAGATAGTCGCAGATCTCATGAGCACACTACTCAATGAGCGAAATCAGTACCTTGGTTGGATGATTACGCTTCTCTCAGTGAGAGAAATCAGTATCTTCAATCACAGAGGTCATGAGGTTTATTGTGGGATGAGTACACCTCTTGGTGAGCGAAAGCAGTATCTTCTGTCAGAGAGGTAATAGGGAATAATATAGGCTATTTTTATTTTTGTTTTAGTTCCGTAAAATGAAAATCAGTCACAGCGAAACGTAACATCACAGCGAGCTTAATTAGTTGCAAATAAATATCATAATTTATTATTCCAGCGTCAACAAGTATGGATATCATGTTGGGAAGAAAACACTAATTCCACCCAGATCGAGTTCCCGTGGGGTCACGGGCTACCGGGGACGTATTACCCCTTCTTGAATAACAAGGGTTACGTCAGCCCGTTAGTGCCTGTGAAGCTTACACCACCTGGTAAGGATATATTTCATACTCCCATCTCTTAAGGATACATTTCTTGCGCTAACTCATAACCACTTGGTAAGGATATGTTTCTTATACTACGTGGTAAGGATATACTTCATACTACAAGTGAAATGGGTATTCATTGCGCCATTTCCAAAGCAATTTTATAAACCTGATAATTCTATCCCGTAAGAATGTATTTCATATGCCATCTAGCACGGATACTGATATTTCTTATGCCACTTTGTAAGGATGTATCTTGCGCTACATAGTAAGGATACACTTAATACTACATCTGAAATGGATGTTCATTGCACCATTTGAAATATACTTGTTTATTAAGCAATTTTGTAAGACTGATATTCCCATCCGTTACGTATATATTCCTCTATATTTTGTAAGGATACATCTTACTCTACCTTGTAAGGATATACTTCTTACGCTACTTGATTAGGATATATTTCATACGCTACTTGTTAAGGATATACTTCTTGTTAAGGATACAATTCATAGTTTCATTGTTATACATTTAAAGATAGATGAACAGAAAATAAAATTTTAACGTCTTACTAATATCGTAGACTAATATAACACACAGTTTTTTGGTTAACCTCAAAAACACTAAGCTGCTTTTGATCGAACTTTCATTGTCTGTTAGCAATATATATTAGGATTGATATGGATTACTTTTTATTGTAAAGATTCTACGAGTACGGGAAATAATAAGCGTATAAGTAATATTAAATCAAAATCTGAAATATCTTTATTCAAGTAAGCATATTACAGCACTTTTGAATCGTCAAATTATATATTTTTTTCCACATTCTGATTCTAATATACGTCTGATGATGATACTCAAGAACGGCTTAAAATTTTAAAAGTTACGAGGGTTTCTTCACGCCCTGATCCGAGAAAAACCTACAATGAATTCAGTCGGGATTTTTTTTGTTACCATCATCATTACAGTATCATATTAGTTTAATATATTTCAATTCAAATTAGAGCATTTCGTTCACTCCCAGGCGTTTCTATCGTCTAAGTAATCTCGCAACTTATAATATGATTTTTCGATCAACTTTCTTTTAACAAAGACTTTGAATTTATTAATTGACATTTCTAAAACGTCTTGTGGGAGTTTATTATAGAAACGTATACAGTTACCCTTAAATGAGTTGTTAATTTTATGCAGCCTACTAGAATTTACAACAAGTTTGTTTTTGTTTCGTAAGTTATATGATATACATTCACTCTTTTTATTAAAAGAGTCAATGTTTTTGTGTACGTACAACAAGTTTTCTAATATGTATACGCAGTGAACTGTCATTATGTTAACTGCCTTGAATTTGTTTCTTAGCGACTCTCTTGGACCCATATTGTAAATCGCACGAACGGCCCTTTTCTGCAGCACAAATATTGCATCTATATCAGCAGCATTACCCCAAAGTAGAATACCGTATGACATAATGCTGTGAAAATAGCTGAAATATACCAGTCTGGCAGTATCAACATCTGTCAGACGACGAATTCTTTTAACTGCGTAAGCCGCAGAGCTGAGCCTGTTCGATAGACCACTTATTATGTTGAGCCTTTTAATTTTATATTGCAGTGAACACACGAGTGGCGATTCGATGCCGGGCGTGGGCAAAGAATATTGTATACAACAAAAGCCTCAAAGAGCCTTCGGGATACGTCCGTATCCTCCTACGGATAGAAGATACGACGACTCTATCCACTGCAAACACAAACAGCACAGAAGCTTCTAGCATTTCATAGAACTACTATACACTTAAATTATTTAGTGTTAATCATAGAATTAAATTCTCGCCCTTCTGTAGTCATTATAATATATTCCCGTGTGGGTATGACAATTTTAAATATAACGCCATCTATTGGAAGATTAAAAACTAAGTAGTAGTTTTTGCTTTAAATTACTATACAAATACGTTGTTACAGCTGCCCCATTGGTCTAGTGGTTAGCATGTTCGACTACAGACATGAGGTCCTGGGTTCGAGTCCCGGGTCGGGCCAATCCAAAAATCAATATTGAGTTTTCTATTAAGATTTTCTCAATATTTGCCCGAAGTTGGGAAGTTGGCGGTGTGATCCACCCCCGTGCCTCGGAGAGCACGTTAAGCCGTCGGTCCTGCGCCTGATCTCTCTCCGGTCGTGTCGGATTCCCGTCACATCGGACTATGAGAGTGAAGGAATAGAGAGTGCACTTGTGTACTATGCCTGCCAATCCGCAGTGGAGCAGCGTGGCGGGTCTATGCTCTAAAAACCCTCTCTCATATGAGTGAGGAGGCCTGTGCCCAGCAGTGGGACGTTAATGGGCTGCTACTTACCTTACGTTGTTACAGTTTAATAATAGCGCCATCTATGAAAGAGGTAGCAAATAACGATGCACTATTTAATATGTTTAGTCATGGAGATAAATTTACGCGGAGTTGTTTTTAATCATTGACATATCGGAAGATATTTATATACTCGTATAACTAGCTGACCCAGCAAACGTTGTTTTGCCATATAATAACTGTCTTCAAAAGAAACTGTTCCAAATATATTAATATGCTCTAAAAAGTAAAAAAATAATTGCGTATTCTTTTTTAGATTTCTTCGTATTCTTGTATTCGGAGTCGGCGTCAGTCAAAGAAGGTGAATATTTGTAAGAGATTGTTATGAAGGCGGTTCTCTTTTTGTTAAAATTTTTATTTAATTTTTGATTTTTAGTGGCTCTGAAGTAAAGTAATACTCGTACGTTACAGGTTAGTTATTTTGCCAACCTGCAATCACCGGTCTTTTATATGGTAATCACAACAACAACATAAAAAAAAAGCCCAACACTAATAAATTCCCCCCTCCCCACCTCGGCTACCTCCGCTTCATACACAGTACACCTTATAAGTATTGCAATACAGCAACAAACGTAAGCTTATTGCTATTTGATTACAGACAGTGATATATTCTGCCAAAAATCACACCCTTACTGTAAGCCGTTGAGGAGATCCATTGATCTTCATATTTAACTACGACTAGCACTTGACCATACCGAAGTTACGGTAGGTGACTCAAATATCCGGAGATCTTATAAAAAATTCTGACGAGTTTTATTAATTTGCTCCTAAGAATTGAAGAGTTCCGTTACTTTGTCATGGATCCCATGATCAAAACCTAACCAAACTATCATCAAACAACGCTTGAAGTAAGTCCTTTCCAATAAAAAAGAATCATCGAAATAAATTGGAGTGATCTTGTGTTATTCGTCCATTTGTCGAGCACATGCTTAATGCAAATTTAAGACTTATCCGGTTTTATCATGGATGCCATCATCAGAACTGGATTAAAAAAAATGGGACCCTATGACAAGCAGCACCTTTCATATAAAAAAATCATCAAGATCGGGTCACCCAGTTCAAAAGTTATGAAGTGACAAACTTAAAAAAAATACAGACTAATTGATAACCTTCTCCTTTTTTTGAAGTCGGTTAAAAAGGTAAGCAGCTGCTGCAGCAACCCACTGCTGGGTAAAGATCTCCTCATTCATAGGAGAAAGGTTTTTTAGAGCCTATACTCACAACTCTGCTTCACTGCGGATTGGCAAGAAATTTAGTAACATCTTCTTTTCGACAGGGTCCGGAAGGGCCTAGGTGGCTGATAGGCCAGGACCCGAGACTAGATGATGATGCTATCGGAAAATACTGAGATACACGAATTGAAGTAAAAAAAAATCTAATTGTAACAACGTAATAAAGCAACGATTGAGTACTTGGTTACTTTGGCAATGATGTCCTATTTTTGGGTTCTGTTCAAGATTTTTGATTGCCTATAATGTTCAAAGAATAGATTAAAAGAGAGGTTTTGTCGTGATCTAGCTCACATTACGCGGCAGACAGGGTGGGTCGATAAAAGACTCTTTAAAGGAATCTTTTATTGACTATTAAATCTGGTTGCCACCCGGCATTGGTGGTGGGTAAGAACCCAACTCGGATGGGCAGCGTTCGGAAAACTACGGGACATCTTTTCATCCATAATTCCTCAGTGTCTAAAGACTAAGGTCTTCGAACAGTGCGTGTTGCCAGCGATTACATATGGTTCGGAGTAAGGGGCTCGTAAGAAGACTCAGAGTCACTCAGCGGGCAATGGAGAGGGCTATGCTCGGGGTTTCCCTACGTGATCAAATCAGAAATGAGGAGATCCGTAGGAGAACTAAAGCCACCGACGTAGCCTACCGAATTGCAAAGCTGAAATGGCAATGGGCAGGGCACGTAGTTCGCAGAACCGATGGAAGTTGGGCCCCGAAGGTGCTAGAGTGGCGGCCTCGCACCGGAAAACGCAGTGGCAGACCGCCCATCAGGTGGACCGATGATATCAGGCGGTCGGTGGCAGCCGCTGGATACAAACGGCGCAAGATCGGGCCCATTGGAATTCATTAAGAGAGACCTTTGTCCAGCAGTGGACGTCCATCCTCATGGTTATCATAACCATCTATAACATTCTTTGGGTTAAATTACATTATAACTGTTGTAAAAGGGGGATGAATCCTTAATATTAATACAATTAGTAATTAAATAGTAATATTTCATCAATTAATTATTAATCTTTGAGATTCAAACAAAATGAAACAAATTGCTAAATTGTTTTTTTTAATAAACTGGTTTAGAACTCTTCTCTATCTTTCATGGAACTGTATGAATGGAATAAATGGTTTGTTATGGTTACCATCTATCTATAACATTATCTTCTTTATATGATAATATACAAATTTTGAAAATTATGTATTATTGTTCATTCTTAGATAAATACAAATCAATTTAATAAGATAAACGTGTTAGTGAGAAATGAAAATGTATGAAATAGTTAATTGTAAATCTTAATTGTTATAATGAATTGTTTGAATAAATTACTGCAAAAAAAAAAAAATAGTCTTTTCTTTTCTTATATTTTATATAAATAGCAGCCTCTAACTCACCTTTACCTTTTTATATTAGCCGACTGTAATCCGGCAGAAGTTATCAATGTCGTAGTAAAGGAAACATAAAAAAAGATATTCCTACGGGAACGGTAAGTTAAGTAACTCTTACTAAACTCTGAAATGAGTTGAAACTTTTGAAATTAAAACTTCTATTGCATCGTTGCGATTTGAAAGTCGATGAAACGAAAAAGCGACAGTAAAAAGAGAGGGACACATAAATTGATAAGATTGAACATATTTCTATAACTAAGTGGTTCCTCAAGTACATTTAGGGTCAGTTAAAGGGATTGTGTATATAAATAAGGGGTAGGTTCCCTAAGTACATTTGGGGCTCAGTTAAGCGGATTGTTTCTATAGCTAAGCGATCCTCTAAGCACATTTAGGGGTCGGTTAAAGTGATTGTTTCTATAGATAAAGACACACCTCCGAGTAAATACATTGGTCTAGTGGTTAGCATGTTCGACTACAGACATGAGGTCCTGGGTTCGAGTCCCAGGTCGGGCCAATTCGAAATCGATATTGAGTTTTCTATTAAGATTTTCTCAATATTTGCCCGAAGCTGGGAAGTTGGCCGTCTGATCCACCCCCGTGCCTCGGAGAGCACGTTAAGCCGTCGGTCCTGCGCGTGGTCTCTTTCCGGTCGTGTCGGATTTCCGTCACACCGGACTATGAGAGTCTCCTAATGTTAGACTGCGAGAGTCTCATCTGAAGGGGCCAATCTGGACCAGCTTGGCGACTGGCTTCCCTCGAAGTGGAGGACCCCTGACTCAGAGGGTGTTTAGTCAGATAATCTGTCCGGTTACTGACTAAGCATGCGGGTAAGCGACCCCGGGTGCCTCGAGCTATTACTACCGCTCTTCACTCTTCTATCCGCGGCAGTAATGTCCTATACCTAACCCTAATGCTCCCCAAAACTCCTCTTATCCCACGTACCAAATCTTTCCTATCCAACTCCCATACCGATAAATGGCGGTATATCCATTCCTCGCTGACCTAAATGCCACAGACCGATAACGGGCAGCAGCGTTATCGGTGCGAGAGGGTCAGCACTGCGATCACCAACCCGCCTGCCAAGCGTGGTGATTA
>JACTOM010000896.1:624232-655964 GCA_015832385.1 Elymnias hypermnestra | reverse complement strand
CGAAAGCTCAGAGTCACTCAGCGTGCGATGGAGAGGGCTATGCTCGGAGTTTCTCTACGCGATCAAATCAGAAATGAGGAGATCCGTAGCAGAACCAAAGTCACCGACATAGCCCTACGAATCGCGAACCTGAAGTGGCAATGGGCGGGGCACATAGTCCGACGAACCGATGGACGTTGGGGCCGGAAGGTGCTGGAATGGCGACCCCGCACCGGACGACGCAGTGTAGGAAGACCCCCCACAAGGTGGACCGACGATATAAGGAGGGTCGCCGGTAGCCGCTGGAGCCAGGCGGCGCAAGATCGGGCCTTGTGGGCATCATTTCGTGAGACCTATGTCCAGCAGTGGACGTCCATCGGTTGAAGCGACGACGACGGACTATGAGAGTGAAGGAATAGAGAGTCCACTTGTGTACTATGCCTGCCAATCCGCAGTGGAGCAGCGTGGTGGATCTATGCTCTAAAAACCCTCTCTCATATGAGGGAGTTGATGGGCTGTTAATGGGCTGCTACTTACTTACTTACTAAATACATTTAAGGGAAGGTTATGGGGACTGTTTCTATAGATGAGGAGTCCCCTAAGCATATTTAGGGTTCGGTTAAGAGGACTGTTTCTATAGTTAGTAGGCCAGTTAAAGGGATTGTCTTCTTGTCGAGTCTTCCCTACCGCAAATTCCTAACTGGGACACCATAAACATTGTGCAGTTCAACCCCGCGAAGATCCAGGTTTGCGCATTCACTGCGAAGAAAACAAACTTTGACCTCACACTCATCTTCCAGAACACTTCCCTTACAGTTTCCCATTGGCATTTTGGGTGTCGACATTTCGAATGAAGTTCAATTCCAGGATCATTTGGTAGGCAAAGCAAAACCCGCATCCAAAAAACTTGGGGTGCTGAATAGAGCTAAAAGATTCTTCACATCTAAGAATCGACTACTTTTGTATAAAGCCCAAATTCGGCCACATATGGAATACTGCTCCTACCTTTGAGCTGGTGCACCCCAATATCAACTCCTACCACTTGACTGGATTCAAGGTCGGGCAATTCGACTAGTCGACAACCCCCAGCTGACTAATTAACTGGAAACTCTAGATCACAGACGAACCATTACTTCCCTTTGCATCTTCTACAAGATCTATTATGGGGAGTGTTCAGAGGAGCTATTCGAGTTCGTACCGCCATCACAATTCTACGACCGTAGAAATAAATTCCACGCACATGCTCTGGATGAATGGAACTATTCAACGACAAGGTTTGGTCGATCGTTTTCCCCGCGCACATGCATAATGTGGAACCATCTTGCAGCAGTGCTGTTCCCTAAAAACTATAACTTGCAACTGTTTAAGGGGCAATTAAATTCCCACCTTCTCGGCCGGCAATGCATCGGCAGTTCCCCTGGTGCTGCAGGTGCCCATGGGCGGCGGCGATCACTTTCCATCAGGTGACCCGCCAGCTCGTTTGTCTGTCATAAATATAAAAAAAAAATATCTATGTGCTGCTTTAGGGAATATTGGTGAAATCGAGCATTAGCCCTTATAAAAACATTTTTTGAAGGTTTTACTTCTTTTTTAATGCTGACAGGCACTTTACTGTTATCAGACCTGGTAAGAGGCATTTTCTTATGGTTTCTTCACAACATCGTGCAGGGACACAAATCTCTTGCTTAACGGTACGTCTTTGCTGGTAGGTTGGTAACTAGCCACGACCAAAGCTTCACACCAGTCCAGGCTAATACAAATTAGAACATGCAATAACCTAAAACCGCTAAGTTGGGGATATAACCCGGCTTACAAGTCTCATTGACTTCTGAACTTCAAAGTTTCCACGAGAACTTATGATATATAATTAGTATCAGAGTAAGCCATAATAAAACATCGTTAGGTGCACCTATAACATTCATTAATCAACGTATCTTTACGTAAGTGTGGCCAGCCATTAGACTAATCACTCCTTGGCCTGGGCTTGGCGCTTACTGCAAACATATAAAGCTTCCTTTCTAAGCTTTGACTTTTAATACGACCTTTGTATTTTAAAAAGATGCAAAAAATACGCCAAATTAGAGAAACCACTAAAGCGACGGATGCTCTAACCTACGCTAAAAAACTGAAGTGGAAGTGGGCTGGGCATGTAGCGAGGCTACAGGACAATAGGGACCAACAGGGTTACAACGCTCCAATCGGCAAACGTCTTAAAGGCAGACCAAGCACCAGGTGGGCAGACGAGCTGACAAAAATAGCGTAAGATAGAGACACGTGGAATTCTTTAGAGGAGACCTTCACCTTCACTTGAAGAGGGGTTTATGCAAATTTTTTATTTTCAAAACAATAAAAAGTAAAGTAAGTAAGTAAGTAGCAGCCCATTAACGTCCCACTGCTGGGCACAGGCCTCCTCACTCCGAGGAGCGAGGGTTTTTAGAGCATAGACCCACCACGCTGCTCCACTGCGGATTGGCAGGCATAGTACACAAGTGCACTCTCTATTCCTTCACTCTCATAGTCCGATGTGACGGGAATCCGACACGACCGGAGAGAGATCAGGCGCAGGACCGACGGCTTAACGTGCTCTCCGAGGCACGGGGGTGGATCACACCGCCAACTTCCCAACTTCGGGCAAATATTGAGAAAATCTTAATAGAAAACTCAATATTGATTTTTGAATTGGTCCGACCCGGGACTCGAACCCAGGACCTCATGTCTCTAGTCGAACATGCTAACCACTAGACCAATGAGGCAGTTTCAAAACAATATTTTGCATGAAATAAAAGGTTTATTATTATTATTATGTGTTTTCTATTTTTATTGACGATCGTTTTTAATGTAAGCTTCAGGCGATAGGGCTTTATGAGACGACTTCTCTAGCAAAAGTAGAAAGGGAAAACTTATGGGGGAATATCACGATACTAGAAGTACTTATGACGGTTTTGTGTTATAATACATATATTTATGAATTTATTTATATTGGCTTGTCAACTAATAGATACTTCATATAATAATGAATAAGATAACCATATCTAAACTAATATTATATAGAGGAGACATTTGTCTGTTTGATTTTAAGTATGTATGTATTTAACGTTTTCACAGAAAAACTACTGGATTACTTGGTTAGGTTAATGCATTTTATTAAGTTCGTTCTGTCAAAAAGATTTGGAATGTGGCAGCTTTCAGTTTTACAAATAATAAACAAAACACAATCGATTATACGACACACAGAATCTTTTATGTTTTGAAACAAAAGATAGATAAATGAATGCCATATTTACATAACCTAGAAATGAATTAACAAAACCGGTGCTTTAGACAACGGTCTAATCATTCATGTCATAGATGCGTGGATAAATGCGTGGGAGTGCGTGAGTGGATGCGTGGGAGTGCGTGGATGGATGCGTGGGAGTGCGTGGGTGGATGTGTAGGAGTGTGTGGGTGGATGCGTGGGAGTGCGTGGGTGGATGCGCGGAAGTGCGTGGGTGGATACGTGGGAGTGCGTGGGTGAATGCCTAGGAGTGCGTGGGTGGGTGCGTGGGAGTGCGTGGGATTGCGTGGGTGGATGCGTGGGAGTGTGTGGGTGGATGTGTGGGAGTGCGTGGGAAGGTGTGTGGAAACGCGTTTGTAAGCATTGAAGTGACGTAAGACATTTTTTCGGTCTTTGTGCGCTCGAGTTTTCGTACCAGACAAAAATGATTGTTCACATAAATTTAAAAAAAAATGGTAAAGGGTTGATGGAATTAAAAATATGAATAGCCTAAAACCTTCTACAATTAATTCCGCGTCGAATAGTCATGGTCTCATGCCGATCGGTCCATTAGTTTTCAAGTTTATCGATAACAAAGAAAAGCAGAGTTGCTTTTATATATATAGATCCCCATGTTTGTTGACAAAAGTAATATAGCCTTTGTCGTTCAGTGAAAATGCAGAGTTCTAAGAGTGAAATAATAAAGTTAAAAGTGCATGCGTACATAGTACACATGTCAGAAAGTCTTGTTTATATTTATACAAATTTAAAACTTTCGATTTCCGACACCCAGAGATATGTCATTAAAATATTGAGTGTTGAAAATTAATACAAATAATTTATTGAAGTCTCAAATGAAGAATTGTATAAAAAAAACGCCACCTGTTATTTGTCAATTTTTAATTAAATTTTGTCTTTGAATTTATGAAATATTAAATTTTTTAGCAATGAGGAGTGGCAAATTGAAATGCCACATGTTATTTGTAACTATCAACACTACCCAACATTCACGCTGCACATCTTCATCACGCGTTTCATCCGTAAACATTTTAACCTGATGCGCTTAAAGAAGTTTCACTTCAATAATTTGAAATTATACATACATGCTTACATACAAAAACACAAATGTTTCCTCTATATAACATTGCTTTAGATAAGTGAGGGAAATTTCATTATCCAGGGATATCGTGATGAGTCAATAGTTAACACCCTCGCATCCCTCTTTGTGGGTGCAATTTCGTAAAATCTGTTCATAGCTGACCTTTATTCGACAAAAGGAATATGTCTACCAAATTTCGAGTCTCTACGTCTTATGGTTCCAGATATATCGTGAGTCAATAGTTAACACCCCCGCAACTCCCCAATCTGTTCTCAGCTGATCTCTACTCGACAAAAGGAATATTCCTACCAAATTTCAAGTCTACGCCTTATGGTTCCAGAGATATCGTGAGTCAATAGTTAACACCCCCGCAACCCCTCTTGCGGGTGGAATTTCGTAAAACCCGTTCTTAGCTGACCTCTACTTGGCAAAAGGAATATTCTTACCAAATTTCAAGGCTCTACGCCTTATGGTCCCAGAGATTTCGTGATAAGTCAATAGTTAACACCATCGCAACCCCCCTTGCGGGTGGAATTTCGTAAGATCCGTTCTTAGCTGACCTCTACTAGGAAAAGGAATATTCCTACCAAATTTCAAGTCTCTACGCCTTGTGGTCCCAGAGATATCGTGATCAGTCAATAGATACTTGGATATCTCTTTAATATATATAGATGACATTTGTACATATGTATATATAATTCTGTTGTACTAATAGGAAAGTGTCGAGTGTAAAAATAGATGTGGGACAATAAACTGCGCCAGTGTAGGCTTTAGTCAGCCGCCCGCCCCACAAGGTGACAGTTAATTGGCGGCAGGGCGGGGGCGCCGCTAGTTCTGGGCAGATTCGGGCGGATCAACAGCGGACTCCAAAGAATATGTAATGCAGACGTTACACTTATTCACTAAAATATATAATGCCTTGTTGAAATTGCAAATTTAGGTAATCGCTTTTTTTTATTGGTGACAGTTAAATGCTTGATTGTGCCTCACCTGTTGCTAAGTGACGATAAAGCCGCTAGAAAATCGTCGTTGGGTGTCTGATCAAGTAATTTTATTCAAAATATTAAATAACAAGATAGACTGTCCAAATATTCTAGCTCATATTAACTTTTCTGTACATCGAGTAACACGTTTCACTAACTTCAAAACATTCATTACAAAGTTATATAGAACGAATCTCGGTGCTCACAGTGATTTAGAAAGGATCTGTCTGTGAGTTAATTGAAATACGGACTCGATTAAACTGTATATATTTTGCCTAATTACACGGTTACAAGGTTGGTCTTAAAGTCTACCCAAGCCAAGCTGACCACTTGAGATTGTGTTGTTTTTGTGTTGGCGTCTATGTGCACAGAGTAGCTGTGTGACGCGACGACTTATAGATTAGCTACATACTTTGTATGCAGAGTATGGTCGCTAACAAGATCGCTGCAAGCTCTTCAAAACTACTCCTGTTGACATTCACTCCTCCTCCCTTCAGGATTACAAGAAACTATGGATTTACGCCATAAATATACTTATTTGTTATTCTTTTAAGCTCAGTATAGTGTATAATCTGCTGGTAAACCAAATAAATTAATAAATAATTGGTAAAAGGCGATATACTCCTTACGGTTTCTACATAGCGTCATACTGGAACACAAATCTTTTTGTTTTGGCGGTACGTCTTTGCTGGTAGGGTGGTTACTAGCTACGGCCGAAGCCTCCCACCAGACAGACAGAGAAAAAATACAATTTACTGAATTCGCCCTATTGGGGATCGAGCCCGAGGCCTCTACTAGCAAGGCGAGTATGCGCACCCCTGCGCCAGCGAGGCCGTCAAAATTTTAATTAGTCTGAGTCTGGGCTGATAAGAAGCTATATAGAAACTATAACCCTTCGCTTGTGCGAAAAAAAAACATTATTGTTGTCTCTTTTTCCCAAGTAACATGTCCCAAAAATGGAAAATAAAGAATGAGTAATCTATCCGACGTAAATCGAGTTAAGATCAGTCGTTTGTCCCGCCCCGCACGGACTTTTTTTGTGTCTTGGGACTTAAATATTCATGAAAGACTTATCAAATGTAATAAATTTTATGTTTGCTAATAGTTAAATTCTACAATGCTATCTTTTAACTTTGAGACAGTGAAAATGTCTGTCTTGTATTTATTGGCTTATACAACATAACAATTAAAACTTACCTCAAGAGTTTTCAGTGATATTCACATCACTTATATAGTCAAAAACACTATTAAAACTTAACAACCTTCGACGCCACATCCGCGCCTTTAGTAACGGTCACTTTGTAACTGATTTTTTATGTTGTCTGGTGCTATCTCTACGCATATTTTGTTACGACAGTGCTAGTCTTTGTCTTGGTCGTATTGGTTTAAATTGTTTTGCTTCAACTGCTACTGGTCTCCTGAGTTGTCTCAAAGATGTCGATATTCTTCTTACCGAAGAGACAGATTGCAAAAATGTACAAACATGGCAGAAGCAACTTATTTTCCTTTTAAATAGGAGCACGCATAGGGCAATAAGTCATTTATGTATAGCAAGAAGAGCAAGGGGCCTAAAAAGCTTTCTTGTGGTATTCCATATTTAGTAGTTATGTATCTTGACTGAAATGAGAATTTATGTCATTCATAATAATCAGTTAAGTCAGGGGGTACACATCTTTGTCTATTTGTCCGATAGTCATAGTATGGTACACGGGTATGCGATCCCGGCTCCCCGAGCTATTACTGAATCTTCTCAGTCTTCCGAGTCAGTAATATCCTACTACCTTATATTTTCCTTTCTCTTCCTTACAAAGTTCCTATCTTTTTGACCCGTTCCCCCCTTTTATTCCATTTTCCTACCCACTTCCTGCCAGTCCAAGGTGTACCGTGCCGAGGGACTCATGGCTAGGGGCATTTGCCTAGTCGCAAGCGGTGGCCCTGGGACCGGGCGAACCCAGAAATAGGCTAGCCTTATTCTGGCATGCGGGGCTCTGCCAGAATGGACCTATGTTCCCTTGCTACTCGTGGGAACGCAATGGTGATATTATTACATTCCAAAAATGGCGGCGATGAGATTCGCAATCCATCACGTCACGTTCCTAATGGGGGCGAAAAGCGGGCTACCGAGAGCCGCTTTGCTACTTTGAATGTAAGAGGAGGAATGAATGAAAAGATTGATGAAGTATGCCAGATGATGCATGATAGGTGCATAGATGTACTCTGCGTGAATGAGACAAAGAGGAAAGGATGTGATACCACGAAACATAGCCCTTACACAGNACTTCAAAAAAAGGAGGAGGTTATCAATTAGTCTCTTTTTTTTTTATGTTTGTTACCTCATATCTCCCGACTGGGTGGACCGATCTTGATGATTTTTTTTAATGAAAGGTGGTGCTCGTCATAGGGTCCCATTTTTTTAAAAACCCAGTTCTGATGATGGCATCCATGAAAAAACCGGATAAGTCTTAAATTTGCGTAAGCATGTGCGCGACAAATGGACTACTAAGTCAAGATCACGCCAACCGATTTCGATGATTCTTTTTTTATTAGATGTGATAGTTTGGTAAGGTTTTGATGATGGAATCCATGACAAAGTGACGGAAATCTTCAATTCTTAGGAGCATATTAATGATACTCGGCATAATCTTCTATAGGCTATCCAGATATTTAAGTCGCCTACCGTAACTTCGGTATGGTCAAGTGCTAGTCGTAGTTAAATATGAAGATCAATGGAACTCCTCAACGGCTTACAGTAAGAGTGTGATTTTTGGCAAAATCTATAACTGTCTGTAATCAAATGCCAATGACTTTACGTTTGTTGCTGCATTGCAATATTTGAAAGGTGAATTATGTGTGCAGCGGTGGTACAAGGGTTTCGGGTTCGATCCCGGATGTCGCGATCACTAAAGATCAAAAAATAAATATAAATTTTAACAAAAAAAGAACCGACTTCAAATTAACTTACAAATGCATTAATATGCTCTAAAAAGTAAGATACAATTGCGTATTCTTTTATAGTGTTCTTTGTATTGTTCTATCTGGAGTCGGTGTCAGCCAAGGAAGATGTTCAATTGTATTTTACTTTTTAGAGCATATTAATGTATTTGTAGGTTTATTTTGAAGGCGGTTCTTTTTTTGTTAAAATTTATATTTATTTGTGTCTTGGGACTTAAATATTCATGAAAGATTTATCAAATGTTATGATTTTTATGCTTGCTATTAGTTAAACTATACAATGTTAGCTTTCGTTTCTTAAATTAAGACTAGCATCGTGTAGCGCTAAACTTTGAGACAGTGAAAATGTCTTTCTTGTATTTATTGGCTTATACAACATAACAATTAAAACTTACCTCAAGAGTTTTCAGTGATATTCACATCACTTATATAGTCAAAAACACTATTAAAACTTAACAACCTTCGACGCCACATCCGCACCTTTAATAAAGGTCACTTTGTAACTGATTTTTTTATGTTGTCTGGTGCTATCTCTACGTATATTTTGTTACGACAGTGCTAGTCTTTGTCTTGGTCGTATTGGTTTAAATTTTTTTGCTTCACCTGCTACTGGTCTCCTGAGTTGTCTCAAAGATGTCGATATCCTTCTTACCGAAGAGACAGATTTCAAAAATGTACACACGTGGCAGAAAAAGCTTATTTTCCTTTTAAATAGGAGCACGCATAGGGCAATAAGTCATTTATGTATAGTAAGAAGAGCAAGGGGCCTAAAAAGCTTCCTTGTGGTATTCCATATTTAGTAGTTATGTATCTTGACTGAAATGTGGGTTTATGTCATTGATAATAATCAATACTAGATATTTCAACACGTTGTACACAAATATCCTACACATCTGTTTTTAACGGTCCTTCGAAAATAGCAATAAACGTTGCTATAAAATGACCTGTTTATTTTCATTGTTATTTTTTTTATTGCTGACAGATGAGCGCTTGACTGTGATCTCACCTGATGGTAAGTGATGATACAGTTTAAAATGGAAGCGGTCTCTTCGTTTGGCGGTACGTTTTTGCTGGTAGGGTGGTAACTAGCCTCGGTGCAAGCCTCCCACCAGTCCAGACTCAGGCAAATTAGAAAATACAATATCCTAAATTCGTCCTACCGGGGTTTCGAACCCGGGACCTCCGCTAGCAAAGCGAATATTCGCACCACTGCGCCAGCGAGGCCACTGTTAAGTTTATTCATAAGTATAATGCATTTCCGTTTGACTATCAGATAATTTGACCCATTGAGTACACAAAAATTGCGATATTAATCTAGTCCTCTGAGAGTCTTCATAGTTGTAGGTATAGAATAACTTCGGTTCGCATCGCCTATATATGCGATCACTTTCGACTCCTCGCCTGTTCAGTTTCATTTAGTGAAGTCATAAGGATGGGCGCGGACAAGCCTAACGGGGTGGTGAACTACTGCCGAAGACCTCCTCAGAGGCCCTTCCTCCAGAGGATCCAGTACGCGATCTGGAACCCCGAGGAGAGAACATTCCTCGGACGAACAGGAAAAAGATGGGGTAAGGCATTTTCCTTCCCTTTAAAATTACAAAAATTCGTTTAACATAATCTTGTCTAAGGTTTGTTTGTAATTTTAGATTAACAGCTTTTCAATAAAAAAACATTTTCTGTCTGTCTGTGTGTATATCCCGGCTAAACTCTCTGACTGATTTTGAAAGGACTTGCACTGACACATAGCTGATGTTATAAGGAATTATGAGAGTAACACCGTAGGGAACAGCTAGCTTTATATTTAAACTATAAGCATTATATTCATATTTAAAGGAAAGCGACAGATAAGTCACAGTCAAAGTATCCAACTGTTTCTACAAAACTGGACAACAGTTTAAGTCTATTATTTGACATAAAATTATTTATACTCTAAGCATTCTACTTGTATTCACTATTTAAAAATATATATATTTGCATCTCCTAACCCATTGACAACACCAGGACCTGGTAATGGAAACAATAAAGCTGAGGGCTCTAAAATGGGGTCATGCAATTTATAAACAAAACAAATATGAACTATAGTAAAAAAAGTAATTAGCAGCCCTTTAACGTCCCACTGCTGGGCACAGGCCTCCTCACTCCGAGGAGCGAGGGTTTTTAGNGTCGCTCATGCTAACCACTAGACCAATGTGAACTATACTGAAGAGAAATTGTTACTTGGGCTATAAAAAGGTAGTATTTTTTTATGAAAATTGGTGACATATTTCCTGTGCCCCTTAATGACTTTGTAGCGAAGTCCTCTATCTATGACACATTTGATACTGTCCAATACATTTTGTTGTCACTGATCTTAATAACAAGCATAACTCATTAAAAAAAAACACTGGAATCAAATCAAATCAAATCAAAATATCTTTATTCAAGTAGGCATATTACAGCACCTTTGAATCGTCAAATTATATATTTTTTCCACACTCTGATTCTAATATTCTGATGATGGTATTCAAGGACGGCTTTAAATTTCGCGCCCTGATCCGAGAAGAACCCACAACAAACTAATAATACGACTTTTCTATCAACTTTCTTTTAACAAAGACTTTGAAGTTATTAATTGACATCTTTAGAACGTCTTGTGGGAGTTTATTATAGAAACGTATACAGTTACCCTTGAATGAGTTGTTAATCTTTGCAGCCTGCTGGAATTAATAACAAGTTTGTTTTGTCGTATATCAAAGTCGCCTACTCGGAGACGAGCTCCATCGTCTTATACCGAAAAGGCGTCATGTGGATTGAATCTCGAAACGTATTTTGGAGGATAGAAGAAAGCAGCATCTCAAATTGCTAGACACATGTGCGGACACCTAAATAAATATATCGTAGCACCGACGACGATAAGCGGAAATGGGCTGAAGATATCACAGATCGCGCTGCAAATTTAGGCAACCTAAGAGAGCTGTATAAAGCAACCAAAGAGCTAGCTAGAAATAGCAGTTGCAGAAGGAAACCTCTGAAATCCCTTGACGGTCATCCCATTGTAAATGCTGAAGGACAGCTACAACGATAGCAATAGTACTTTGCCGAGATGTTTCGGTTTTCGGGTGTTTCACCTCCTGATGCGGCGGAGGTCGACATCAACTGGCCAGAGGCCCGACTGTCGAAATTTCAAATGACAATCTACTAGAAAAATAACAGGAAATTTCGATGGAACATCAGATCAAGCGTCAAAAGTGGAGATGGGTCACACGCTACGAAGAGATTCCAATTATTTACCCGGACAAGCCTTTGTCTAGTATCAGCAAGGTAAATGGAAGTGTGGCCGTCCATGACAGACTTGGGACCGCTTCGTGCTGGCTGAAGGCGGCGGCAAATTTTGGTATGACGTGGAGCGAGATGAAGTGAGAAGCTCAAAATCGTTCGAATGGAAAGTTACTGTGCACGCCCTCTGACCTCTTTTTCGTGATGATCTTGAACATAAAGCACGTAGATACAGTAGAACCTGGGTAAGTGGAACTAGAAGGGAATTAGAACCTATACATTCAGGTTAACACGGCAATTGTCTTTTTAGAAGGCGGTGTATGCTTGGGCAACCTCTCAGTCTGATTTATCAGAGAGGAATACGAGAGTGACATCGCAATAAGGAATGGAGTCCAACTAGGGAATCCTAATCCTACTAGAGGGTTGTAGGTGTGATTCTCTTCAATGAGAAGTCTTGGGGCGAAAGTGGTCTACTTCAATTAGACGCTCGTCTCTCCGAGAAAGGCTCACGAATAAGATAGTGTGAGATATGTGCAGGTACCTCCTGCCTTCTCTCAATCATCACGCGAGCGTTCCTCTAATGTTCCATTAACGGATTTTGATAGGTATTACGAGGTCTCCCTCCCTGAGTCTCTTAACTCCTCACTAAAAGGGAGTAAGCTAAGCAGGTTATCTCACGATGTTTTACGACTCCGAGAACTACATTGATAGATTGGAAATAATAATCAAACACGTAAGTTTCTTATGAAGAGATTCTTCTAGGCCGACGTGGCTTTTCACCAGGTTTACCCTGGTATTACTGTAGTATAAATATCTGTAGCTGAAAAGAATTGATCCATAAAATTCATAGGAAATGTACGATCTCTCGTAAAGTACTCGCCTCGTGAGCGATGTTATTTATGCCTCAAATCCAGGCTATTTACAGCACCAGCCGATAATACACGCCTTTGCAATTCTTAACTAATAACTCTTTATAGTAATTTTACTACTGTAATCTCACTGCATGGTACGTGCCCATTAATGTCCCACGGCTGGGCACAGGCCTCTTCACTCCAAGGAGCGAGGGTTTTTAGAGCATAGACCCACCACGCTGCTCCACTACGAATTGGCAGGCATAGTACACAAGTGCACTTTCTATTACTTCGCTCTCATAGTCCGATGTGACGGGAATCCGACATGACCGGAGAGAGATCAGGCGCAGGACCGACGGCTTAATGTGCTCTCCGAGGCACGGGGGTGGATCACACCGCCAACTTCCCAACTTCGGGCAAATATTGAGAAAATCTTGATAGAAAACTCAATATTGATTTTTGAATTGGCCCGACCCGGGACTCGAACCCAGGACCTCATGTCTGTAGTCGAACATGCTAACCACTAGACCAATGAGACAGTCATGACCATAACGCACTTATAAAAGCTATCTTTTAATTCCACAGACTGACAGACAGACATGGATTGTACTTTGATATTTGAAAAACAGCCACGTCAATTTTCTGAAATTCTGAATCTGAAGTGTTGTGTGTTAATTACATATATGGATTCAAGGTCATTTTTATATAGTAAACTCTTTAAAATGACAATTTTCAGAATTTCAATAGCATCCTATATGTAGATTTAAACTCTTTATAATGTCAGATTTCTGAATTTTAACGTTATTTGTAGATTAAACTCTTTAAAAGGACAGATTTCTAAATTGCAATAGCGTACTTTATATAGATGAAACTCTTTATAATGTCAGATTTCTGAATTTTAATGTGATATGTAGATAAAACTCTTTAAAAGGACAGATTTCTAAATTGCAATAGCATACTTTATGTAGATGAAACTCTTTATAATGACAGATTTCTGAATTTTAATGTGATATGTAGATAAAACTCCTTAAAAGGACAGATTTCTAAATTGCAATAGCATACTTTATATAGATGAAACTCTTTATAATGGCAGATTTCTGAATTTTAATGTTATATGTAGATAAAACTCTTTGTAATGACAAATTAGGAGTTTCAATAAGTCTTTATTATGATAGGTCATAAAGAGAGTCGCCGCTAGTCGCTGGAGCCAGGCAGCGCAAGATCGGGCCTTGTTCGCATCATTTATGTCCAGAGACATGTCCAGCAGTGGACGTCTATCGGTTGAAGCGACGATGATAGGTTGCTGAATGTTAAACTTTTTATAGTAACAGTTTAATGACGTATAACGTTTGAACGTTAAATTTATCTGTAAAAATAGATTAAACGTAAATTTTATATATATTTGTTGAATGAATTTTTCTAACAAAACAATTTTAATTTTAATGACAAAAATTCAATTAGTTCTAATTAGATGTTTATATATAAAGGTTTATCGAGTGGAACTCGTAAAAATACATCTTAAACTAAAATAAATATATTCAATCTTTTTTAAGTTTGATAAACTAAGTATTTAACTAATATTATAACGATAACAATAATTAATAAGGAACTAAATATTTCAGTAAGAAACCTGAAACAAAAGAATTATCTAAAATGACATTTTTCTGAAATTTAATCACTTCTGTAGATTGAATGTCATTTTCACTTACATACATAGATAGAATTGTTTAAATGACCGATTTCTGAGTAAAGGATTTATGAAGTAAAATTGATGAATAATTTAGAACACCTTAGTTGTAATTGACACTAATGTTGGTCTACACCTGGAAATAGATAGACTGAATATTCTAGACAAACCTGGGCCCTTAGACAACGTCACTTTCGAAGATTGCTAACGCTTAAAATATGTATGGTAATGACGTTTCATATCGAAACGTCAATTCCAAACATTTTTAGCGTTAGCAATCTTCGAAACTTTCGTTGTCTCCTGGAGTCAGGGGGATTTGAATATATTTAGGTCAAAGCGAAGTATCTGCTACTAAGATATAGCAAAACGACTCCAGTTTCACTTGCACGATTACGTACTTATTTTATAAATAAACCTTTACGCTGAAAGCAATAAATATGATACGTAATCTAAACGCATTCATATTTCAAGATCGCGTTTACATTTCGTGATTCTTTTAGTGTCTGATGCTACATCATGATATAAAAACATCTCTGGGAATAGATGATCTTGATGTACGTAAACTACGTACGTCCAAGAACCATTCGTCAAATATTTAGAAAGAAAATTAAAAAAAGGCATTGAGGTCCACTGCTGGACATAATGACGTAATGATGTCCACAAGGCCCGATTTTGCGCCGCCTGGCTCCAGCGGCTACCAGCGACCCTCTTTATGTCGTCGGTCCACCGTGTGGGGGTTCGCCACTCCAGCACCTTCAGCCCCCAACGTCCATCGGTCCCGTCCACTTCAGGTTTGCAATTCGTAGGAATATGTCGGTGACTTTGATTCTGCTACGGATCTCCTCATTTCTGATTTGATCGCGTAGAGAAACTCCGAGCATAGCCCGCTGAGTGACTCTAAGCTTTCGTATGAGGCCCATAGTCAGCGACCACGTTTCGGAGCCGTAGGTCATCACTGGCAACACGCACTGTTCGAAGAGCTTTGTCTTCAAGCACTGAGGACTATTGGACGAAAGGATCTGCCATAGTTTCCCGAACGCTGCCCAACCGAGTTGGATTCGGCGGTTAACCTCTTTGTCGAAATTGGACCTACCTAGTTGGACTATGTGTCCCAGGTATGTGTACTCTACAATTTCGAATGCTGAGTTCTCAACGATAACATTTATGTATATCGGAGAGCGGTAGACTGTGGAGCGCTGGCACCATCTGTATATCGGCGTGGGACAGAGGGTAGTTCTCGGGTGACGGCCCGCCGGTGCGGTCGACTTTTGAAACTATCGCGTTCCTAGCTATTATTGTTAATGAGTTTGTGTAAATTTATATCGGGAACATTAAGTGATTGAACATTATAATCCAAGTTAATAATTAAAGTGTTTGATTGCATCAACATTACCCACGAACGCCCACAGTATAGAAATTATGGATGCCATTAATGACGATGTCGACGGAGAAGTCTTCCTTCTCTCTTATTCTTCGACATATATATATATATATATATATATATATATATATATAGAATGTATATGTTTGTCTGTTTGTTGTCAATGTTTTCAAACAAGGTCATATTGCACAGATGGTTTCAGAGCATATACTACTATTAGCTGTTTCAATCGGTGTGAACGGTGTAATCCTCAAACCCGTGGGAATATGAGGAAGTCCGTTCTTAATGGGTCTACGTCGTGAAACAAATATGTATGTGAAAAAGTCAATCGGCCGAGTAGTTTTGAAGGTAAGTAGTAAGTGATCGTTTTCTGTTATTCTGATCTCTTGGGAATATAGGGACAGCCGTTCTCAGTTAGTGTCTACGTCGCGAAAGGAATATACCGAATTTGAAGTTAATCGGAAGAATAGTTTTGAATATCTCCTAGTAAGTATTTCGGTTGTATATCGTTATCTCTTAGAACAATAGGAAAAGTCGTTCTCAGTCATTGTCTACGTTGCGTAAAGATTGCATATGATCAATTTGAAGTCAATAAGGTAGATAGCTTTTAAGATCTCGCAGTAACTTATAGTATTTGGCTTATATATCCCGATCTCGTAGGAATATGAAGAAACCCGTTCTCAGTCAGTGTCTACATCGCGAAACGAATGCTTTAACCGAATTTAAAGCCAATGGGGTGAATAGTTTTGAAAATTATCGCTGTATATGACCGCGGTTTGTTAACATAACCCAATCGCCTAGGAATAAGTGGAAATCCGTTCTAATTGAGTGTCTACATCGCGAATGGGATTCGAACGAATAATTTTGAAGATGTCGCTCTAAATGGCCGAGTTTCACTTATATGTACGGGACTAACTCCTTCTTAGTGAGCGACAGGAGTAACGATACCAAATTTCAAATCAAACAGACCTATATACACGCTTATATACTTTATCTAGCGAATAAGTAAGTAAGTAAGCAAGTAGCAGCCCATTAACGTCCCACTGCTGGGCACAGGCCTCCTCACTCATATGAGAGAGGGTTTTTAGAGCATAGACCCGCGGATTGGCAGGCATAGTACACAAGTGCACTCTCTATTCCTTCACTCTCATAGTCCGATGTGACGGCAATCCGACACGACCGGAGAGAGATCAGGCGCAGGACCGACGGCTTAACGTGCTCTCCGAGGCACGGGGGTGGATCACACCGCCAACTTCCCAACTTCGGGCAAATATTGAGAAAATCTTAATAGAAAACTCAATATTGATTTTTGAATTGGCCCGACCTGGGACTCGAACCCAGGACCTCATGTCTGTAGTCGTACATACTAACCACTAGACCAATGAGGCAGTCTATCTAGCGAATAGTTCAAAGATATCACAGTAAGTAATAGTATTTTGCTTATATATCCCTATCCCGTGGGAATATGAAGTAACCCGTTTTCAGTCAGTGTCTACGTTGCGAAAAGAATACGTATACCGAATTTGAAGCCGAAATGGTGAATAGTTTTCACGACCTCGTTGTTAATGGCCCAGTTTTGCTTATATAACCCAATCCCCTAAGAATAAGTGGAAACCCGTTCTTAGTGAGTATCTACATCGCGACTGGAATACTTATACCGAATTTGATCCTAATAGGGTGAAGAGTTTTGAAGATCTCTCAGTAAGTGTTCGTTTTCTGCTTATACATCCCGATCCCGTGGGAATATGAAGAATCGTTCTCAGTCAGTGTCTACGTCGCGAAACGAATACATATACAGAATTTGAATCCTATATGGTGAATATTTCACTGTGAGTAGTAGTGTTTTGCTTATATATCCTGATTCCAAGCGAATATGGACGAACCCGCTCTTAGTAAGCGTCTAAGTTGCGACAGGAGTAACGACACCAAAATTCAAATCAAACATTCCTATAGGTTTGCACCTTTGAGAATATGGGGCAATCCGTTCTTAGTGAGGGTCTACATCGAGAATTTGGCGTCAAAAGAGTGCTTATTAATATATAATTCTAATTTATTTACTGTAAGTTAAAGTATACATTTACTTTCACGAATAAATGTTATAAGAGTCCATTCGTTTATTAGTTTTGTTGGAAGCGTTCTTAATTGATTGGAAATACAGCCTCTCCCTTGTCACGTGTCGCGATGGGGAATGGGCGTGGTGGGCACTCACCCCAGTCGTTAAAGATCTACGCACATACATCTTTATTGAGTATTTTAGCTAAAAGTCGAGAATAATTGGTGTGAGCCCCTTCGACAGCTCACATTCGCGAAGATTGCCGATTCAGGATCAATAAAAATGCCACCAGATTCCTCACCCAACGCCCCACTGTCTACTTGTCATCAGACGAGGGTATACTGTATGATCGAACTGTTGTTCAGCAGGAAAGTTAACGAAAGTTTCCTTATACGATTATACATACATAGCATCACGCCTCATTCCCATAGGGGAAGGCAGAGACCACGTCCTCCCACTTGCCACGATCCTTTCATATCTCCCTCGCTTCTTTCACTCTCATTAAACCTTTCATAAAAGTTCGTCGGTTGAAAGTGCTCTTGACCTGGCCGTTATTTAAAATGTCCTGGATTTGGTCCAGGAACGTTCGCCTCGGTCTTCCCCTTCCAACTTTCGCATTCACTCTTGACTCATAAATCCTTTTTGTCAGTCTCCTTTCATTCATTCTCTCTACTTGCCCAAACCATCTAAGCATACCTTTCTCAATTTTAGTCACTACGTCTTCTTATATACCACAACGTTCTGTTATCACCCAACAGCTCCATTGACTGGTTGCTGCCTGTTGGATCCTCAAATATAAAATGCTTCTAAAATTTAAGAGTCCCCAGTGTTTAAAGGAGAGGCAATCCTGTATGGATATTCCCATAACACGCAACAGACTCTTATTTTTCGTCGTCGTCGTCGCTTCAACCGATGGACGTCCACTGCTGGACATAGGTCTCACGAAATGATGCCCACAAGACCCGATCTTGTGCCGCCTGGCTCCAGCGGCTACCGGCGATCCTCCTTATATCGTCGGTCCACCTTGTGGGGGGTCTTCCTACACTGCGTCGTCCAGTGCGGGGTCGCCATTCCAACACTTTCCGACCCCAACGTCCATCGGTTCGTCGGACTATGTGCCCCGCCCATTGCCACTTCAGGTTCGCGATACGTAGGGCTATGTCGGTGACTTTGGTTCTGCTACGGATCTCCTCATTTCTGATTTGATCGCGTAGAGATCTCTTATTTTTACTGACTCCCTAAGTTGTTTAATGTCTCTAAAAGAAAACCCCTTACGTAGTAAATCGAGGTTTCACATTTTCAGAATTAGAGCTCTTTTTTCGTGTTATCAAAGGGATCCGTCTGTATTACATGTTTGGATTCCCAGCCATTCCAATATCCCTGGAAATGAGACAGCTAATTCACACACTCCCTCTCCAAAATATTCCTGGAAAGATCCTGGTCTTCTTCAAAATTGGTCAGAGGTAAATACTATGCCTCCATTCAACCGAACATACCAAGGCGACCCTGGTTATTTCTTCATAAACATGCTAATCATTGGATTACCTCGCGTTTGCGCCTTGGTCATGCTTATACCCCTGTTCACTTGGATAAACTACGGATTAAAGACCACTCCATGTGTGAATGTGGCCTAGACGAAGGTTCTGTCCCTCATATCCCTCTTAATTATCCTAAACTTTCCCACTCCATCTATGATCATCCACATGTCCCTCTTCGTAACTATAAATATATAAAATGTAATAAGATAAAGTCATTTTTTTTTCTATTTGGTGGTGTTTTCACCATTTATAGATGATCAATAGTAAAGTTGTGATGTTGTTGTAAACTGACCAATAGCCTTCGTGTCTTCCCCAGCAAACATGACAGTGGCGAGATAATCTGTACCTAATTGTCACATCTGAAAGCCATTCAGCAAGGAAGAACAGTTATCGGATTTTGGAGGGAATTCAGGCGTAATTCCTTTAAGTTTTGTCTATTTTCATTCAGGTTTTTTTATTTATTGATTCCAAGGCAGTACTAACTTTTCCCTGTCATTATATTTCTAGTTTTCTAGTTCAGCGGTTAAGATATCGACTGACAGAAACAAGAAATCATTCTCAAGGTAAAACCGGGACATGATACACGTATCTGTCACCTTGCATCAATAGATTATATACAGGGTGGGGCAAATGTCCCGCTGCCATTTTGATTGCCCATAACTTTGTTCGAAAAAAAGATAAATAGGTTTGGTTTTCATAAAAAGTTTCTTAAGTATTTACATTTTGTTGTCGTTATGATTGGAAAATTATATCGTCTAAATCGTTACCGCAATTCGCTATGCAACTTTCAGCTATTTTTAGGGGATTTTTCATGAAGTCCTGCAACATTTTAGGCTGAATTTAGTAACGAATAATGTAACTGCCTCATTGGTTTAGTGGTTAGCATGTTCGACTACAGACATGAGGTCCTGGGTTCGAGTCCCGGGTCGGGCCAATCCAAAAATGGATATTGAGTTTTCTATTAAGATTTTCTCAATATTTGCCCGAAGTTGGGAAGTTGGCGGTGTGATCCACCCCCGTGCCTCGGAGAGCACGTTAAGCCATCGGTCCTGCGCCTGATCTGTCTCTGATCATGTCGGATTGCCTTCACGTCGGACTATGAGAGTTAAGGAATAGAGAGTGCACTTGTGTACTATGCCTGCCAATCCGCAGTGGAGACCTGTGCCCAGCAGTGGGGCGTTAATGGGCTGCTACTTACTTACTTACTTTAATGTATTCTAAACAAAAAAAGAGCAATACGTGCCATATATCAATTGGGATCTCGCGTTTCCTTAAGAGATAAATTCAAAGAAACATCAATTTTCACAGTACCATCGCAATATATATTGAACAAGCTGAACCCTTCGTCTGCGTTGAATGTTTTTTTCATACGTTTGAATGGGTAGCATTTTCATTAATTTCGGCAAATAGCTTTGCAAATAAAAAAATACGTATAAATACTTTAATGAGTTATTCCTACCAAATTTCGAGTCTGTACGTCTAATTAACACCCGGGCAACCCCCCTAGCGGGTGAAATTAGGTAAAATTCGTTCTTAGCTGACCTCTACTCGGCAAAAGAAATATTCCTACCAAATTTGGAGTCTCTACGCCTTATGGTCCCACAGATATCGTGATGAGTCAATAGTTAATACCCCCACAACGAGCCTTCCGGGTGGAACTTGGTGAAATTCGTTCTTAGCTGACCTCTACTCGGCAAAAGAAATATTCCTACCAAATTTGGAGTCTCTACGCCTTATGGTTCCAGAGATATCGTGATGAGTCAATAGATCCCTGGATATCTCTTTTATATATATATAACATTTGAATACAAGCATTTTTAATAAGATACTCGAATCATTTCTGCATTTTTTTTGATTGCTGACAGATTAGCGCTTGACTGTGATCTCACCTGATGGTAAGTGATGATGCAGTCTAAAATGGAAGCGCGCTAAACTGTTAAGAGGCGATTATACCCCTTACGGTTTCTACACAGCAGCGTACCGGAACACAAATCTCTTTGCTTGGCGGTACGTCTTTGCTGGTAGGGTGGTAACTAGCCACGGCCGAAGCCTCTCACCAGTCCAGACTCAAACAAATTAGAAAATACAATTTCCTAAATTCGTCCTACCGGGGATCGAATCCGGGACCTCCGCTAGCAAAGCGAATACTCGCACCACTGCGCCAGCGAGGCCAGCGAGGCATTTGCCTCCATATAGTTTTAAGGATTGTTTAATTTGATTAGATTACGAATGTTATCTGAAGGGAAGTAATTAAAAAGTAAGTGAAATACAACTTTTAATTTTCCACTGTCACGTGATCGGTATCTACGCGGGTGAAACCAAGGGGCATTGCTAGTATAGTCTAAAGCACACTCGTTTCTGTAATGGGTCCATAAAGACGTACATATCTATACATTTAAACGTATGCCTAAAAGTAAAGTATGTAAGTAGCAGCCCATTAACGTCCCACTGCTGGGCACAGGCCTCCTCACTCCGAGGAGCGAGGGTTTTTAGAGCATAGACCCACCACGCTGCTCCACCTCTCTATTCCTTCACTCTCATAGTCCGATGTGACGCATAATCCGACACAACCGGAGAGAGATCGGGCGCAGGACCGACGGCTTAACGTGCTCTCCGAGGCACGGGGGTGGATCACACCGCCATCTTCCCAACTTCGGGCAAATATTGAGAAAATCTTAACAGAAAACTCAATATTGACTTTTTTTTTTTGAATTGGCCCGACCCGGGACTCGAACCCAGGACCTCATGTCTGCAGTCGAACATGCTAACCACTAGACCAATGAGACAGTCTGAGAATCTGTGTATACGAAACTGGATTCAAATCCAAGAGTGTCTGTCATTGAAATCTTCCTCAAGTGTTTTAATTCATTTTATGTCTAAGGGCTCTGTTTCTATATTACTTGCACTTATATCAAGATTAATACTCCTTAATAATGTTTGAAAATACAATTTTTTTCCGTCAGCCTATCACATGTCGCATTACAGTGAAGTAAATGACCACGCAGTGATTTTTTCTAAAATAAACGAAGACTAAATTACGCCTAATATGGACAAGTAAGATGGACTCCTTTTGAAACCGTCTGTTGAGTATTCTGCTTAAATGGTTAACGTGCTCTCCGAGGCACGGGGGTGGATCACACCGCCAACTTCCCAACTTCGGGCAAATATTGAGAAAATCTTAATAGAAAACTCAATATTGATATTTGAATTGGCCCGACCTGGGACTCGAACCCAGGACCTCATGACTGTAGTCGAACAGGCTAACCACTAGACCAATGCCTAAAAGGCACAGTTTTATTCTCTGCTGTTACCAAGTGGTCTGGAGCCGTGCAAAATGGACTCCCGACTCGTGTCGGATCGATACTAACTGAAATAGCACATTCTACGAAAACCGGTCACGGACTGTTTACACTTCGCCTCCATAAATTTATATATATGCACTGGCGAAAATTTGTTTACTGTACTGCAAACGAAGATATTTTTGAAGCCTAGCTTATGTGATACGGCAAATGTGATGGATTCACCTCATTTCTTTTTTAAAATAGGCCAATGTGCAAATCGAATCAAATCAAAAACATCTTTATTCAAGTAGGCATATTACAGCACTTTTGAATCGTCAAATTATTATTTTTTTCCACATTCTAATTCTAATGTACGTCTGATGATGATACTCCAGAATTATTTAAAATCTAAAGTTACGAGGGTTCCTTCGCGCCCTGATCCGAGAAGAACCCACAACAAACTCAATATCATATTAGTGCAATTCGTTCACTCCCACGCGTCTCTATCTAAGTAATCTTGCAACTTTTTTTTAAAATTTTTCTATAAACTTTCTTTTAACAAAGACTTTGAATTTATTAATTGACATCTTTAGAACGTCTTGTGGGAGTTTATTATAGAAACGTATACAGTTACCCTTAAATGAGTTGTTAATCTTTTGCAGCCTACTAGAATTTATAACAAGTTTGTTTTGGTTTCGTAAGTTATATGATGTACATTCACTCTTTTTAATATATAAAATTGCAAGTTAATTACTACCCTTTGATAATCAAATCAAATTAAAAAGGAATTATTATACTTATTCGAAAATATTAACATTCATCACTATTTTACATACGCAAAACAAAAAGAGAACAAATTTGATTATAAAAAAGGCTATAGTGAGTTAACCTTAAAAGATAGACATATTCTGTCAAAGAACTTCTAGAACATTTCAAGAGGTACAATTCCGTAATACATAATTTTTGTGTAACTTTAACCATTTAAGCAGAATACTCAACAGACGGTTTCAAAAGGAGTACATCTTACTTGTCCATATTAGGCGTCATTTAGTCTTCGTTTGTTTTAGAAAAAATCACTGCGTGGTCTTTTACTTCACTGTAATGCGACATGTGATAGGCTGGCGGAAAAAAATTGTATTTTCTAACATTACTAAGGAGTATCAATCTTATTATAAGTGCAAGTAATATAGAAATAGAGCCCTTAGACATAAAACGAATTAAAACACTTGAGGAAGATTTCAATGACAGAAACTCTTGGATTTGAATCCAGTTTCGTATACACAGATTCTCAGACTGTCTCATTGGTCTTGTGGTTAGCATGTTCGACTACAGACATGAGGTCCTGGGTTCGAGTCCCGGGTCGGGCCAATTCAAAAAAAAAAGTCAATTTGGGAAGTAGAAGTTGGGAAGTTGGCGGTGCGATCCACCCCCATGCCTCGGAGAGCACGTTAGGCCGTCGGTCCTGCGCCTGATCTCTCTCCGGTCGTGTTGGATTCCCGTCACATCGGACTATGAGAGTGAAGGAATAGAGAGTGCACTTGTGTACTAAGCCTGCCAATCCGCAGTGGAGCAGCGTGGTGGGTCTATGCTCTAAAAACCCTCTCTCATATGAGTGAGGAGGCCTGCGCCCAGCAGTGGGACGTTAATGGGCAGCTACTAACATACACATCTTAATTATATTGATTTATTACCCACGGACAGATTTAACGACTCAAAAGCACTCTATTTGGTTAAACAGTATCTTGATATAATTTCATTTATGCACAACAATTTAATGATTATGCAAATCTTTTTGAAAATTCATGGTCACTTTAACTCAGCTTGTAAACTTTTTAATACTTTTCTCGTCCAATTATAGTCAAATCAAACACAAATACTTCCCTATTTAAGTTATTTAATGGGTTCGTTTGAGTTAATTGTTTATTGATAAGGAATCTACCATCGGTTCAGAAGGTTGATTCTACTCTTGGGTCCCCAACTGCGGGTATAGTCACGGATCTCTTTCCTACAGTCTGGTGCAGGTGCTTGCCGGTCATGGTTGCTTCGGCAAGTACTTGCACCAGGTCGTTGGCTGTGAGGAAACGCCCGCCTGTCATGAGTGTGGTGCTCCTGTAGATACGGCGCACCATACCATGGCGGAGTGTCCAGCGTGGGCACCCCAGCGGCATATATTGTTGTCGCTGGTTAGAGGAGATCTTTCACTGGAGAGCATAATTGAGGTAATGCTCTCCAGTGAAGTTGGGTGGAGGGTGGTTGCCTTCTTTTGCGAGACCGTCATCTCGTTGAAGGAGGCAAATGGGAGGATAAGGGAACAAGAGGCTGGAGCTTTCCCTCGCCGTCGGAGGAGGCTTGGTGGGAGAAGTCGCACTTATCCACTTCATGCCTCACTCTATTGAGTGGTAGATCTTTATAGTCGGTACCATCCGGGTCACTAGAGTGGAATGCAGTTAGGGAACCTCTAGTGGTCTCACTCATGGATGGGGAGGGATCCGCTGGGTTTTAGTGGGTATTCTGTTATCAGTGAGTCCCACACTCCCGATGGAATTTCGGGGTGTGTAAAGGCATTTCCCAGCGCAAAAAAAAGGTTGATTCTACTGAGAAAATGACATTGCCATGTCAATTTACACACGATTCAAAATATTCGACATATTTTACATATAAATACCCATTCACCAAATTTATTCATGTAATTTTCTTGATATTTAGCAAACTAAAATGTCTTATATTTAACCAAGTTCATAATGGTCTCGTTTCAGGTGTAATAGGCTTAATCTACTTGGTGATGTACATCTGCATCATCATATTCTTCTCCATCTGCATGTGCGGCTTGCTGTCTGCCATGGACGAGAGGATACCCTACTTCACGTTGGCCGACTCCATTATAGGTATGATGGTAGAACATTTTCCATTGATTTCATTTCCATTGGTTTTCCTTATCATTGCACGTACGTCTTAGTGTCGAAATACGACAATTTTGTTCTTTAAAATTAAATATAAAATTAAAATGTAATTGCATCATCTGCTAACGAGCTACAGGAGATGGTAAATATTATGAAGGAAGCAGTGAAAAGGAAAGATATGAAAGAGAATGTGAAGAAAACGAAAGTTATGCTTTTTGAAAGAGATGAATCTATGATGAATGGCAATGTTTTGATAGATGGAGAACAAGTGGATGAGGTGAAGGATTTTTTATAATTGAGATCTAAATTTTCATAAGATATGAAAGTGATATTGAAAGGAGAGTGAATGCAGGGAATATGGTAAATGGTGCTCTGCACGCCTTTATGAATGGCCAGATATCAAAGGGTGGATTGAAACTGAGTGACAATGTAAGAAATAGTGTGATAAGAGAACGTTGTGGAAAGAAGACATAGTGACTAAAATTGCAAAAGGTATGCTTAGATGGTTTGGGCACGTAGAGAAAATGAATGAACGGAGACTGACAAAAAGGGTTTATGAATCAAGAGCGAATGTGAAAGTTGGAAGGGGAAGAAGGAATAAGGGCCAGGTTACTCTACACCGATGAACTTGTATGAAAGGTTTAATGAAAATGAAAGAAGCGAAAGATGAGAGCGTTGAGAAGTATGAGTGGATTGAAACTGAGTGACAAAGCAAGAAATAGAGAACGTTGTGGTATAAAAGAAGATGTAGTGACTAAAATTGAGAAAGGTATGCTTAGATGGTTTGGGCACGTAGAGGGAATAAATGAAAGGAGACTGATAAAAAGGGTTTTGTGAGTCAAAAATTAATGTGAAAGTTGGAAGGGGTAGACCAAGGCGAACTTCCTGGACCAAATCCAGAACTTCAATAAGGGCTAGGTCAAGAGTACTCTACACCGATGAACTTGTATGAAAGGTTTAATGAAAATGAAAAAAGCGAAGGAGATATGCAAGGATCGTGGCAAGTGGAAGGATGTTGTCTTTGCCTACCCCTATGGGTATGAGGCGTATCAAAATACATGTATATTTTTGTTGAGTTACAGACGCTTTTCGTTTAACCAGTCTTGCAAATAGACTTCATCACTTGACAAAAAAAGTCCATTATGAGAAGGCGAATTGCTTATCATACGAACCTTTAGATAGTAATATTTAACATTTAGACTGTAACCTTGATAAATCGTCTCATTTGGTTTCCGTTTCCTCGTTGCTATTGGAAATTGAAAAAAAAAAAAACTAAGAAATCAAATCTCAGTTAGAAAGGTTTGAAAGTTCTGGGTTACAATGCAAATGTCCTTATTGTTGACGAGGACCCAAATATGTAGGTTTCTCTATATGTGATTCTCAGGGGATAATCCAGGCATGGGTCATAGGCCAATTATTTATGAGGAAGGTGCCCTGATATGGTATAAGGCAGACAACGAAACCCAGATCAAGAAATACGTCGACAGCATCGACCAGTTCTTAGCACGTGAGTATAATATGAAATAATTTGAGCAGGTGATTTAAAATATATAGATAAATAACTTTTCCGTTTATTTTCTAGCATACGAAAATAAAAGTCTCCTGATAAACAAGGGTGTGAATCAAAGAGACTGTGGTAACTCGAAGCCTCCTCGCAACGAGGTCTGCTCCTTCGATGTCAAACAGTTTGGGAACTGCTCCAAAGAGAACGGTTATGGCTTTAAGAACAAAACACCTTGTATAATTATCAAACTTAATAGGGTATGTATAGTATATTACACACCTAGGGCTGAAAGTATGACGTGACGATGAAGTGCCAATGTGAAAGTGATATTGAAAGGAGAGTAAATGCAGGGAATATGGTAAATGGTGCTCTGCACGCCTTTATGAATAGCCAGATGGTGTCTTAAAGGGCTAGACTGGCAGTGCATGCTGGAGTGTTAGTGCCAACACTTATGTATGGTAGTGAAAGTTGGGTATGGCAGAAGAATCACAAAAGTAAAATAAATGCGGTAGAGATGAGAGCGTTGAGAAGCATGAGTGGATTAAAACTGAGTGACAGAGTGAGAAATAGTGTGATAAGAGAACGTTGTGGTATAAAAGAAGACGTAGTGACTAAAATTGAGAAAGGTATGCTTAGATGGTTTGGGCATGTAGAGAGAATGAATGAAAGGAGACTGACAAAAAGGATTTATGAGTCAAGAGTGAATGCGAAAGTTGGAAGGGGAAGACCAAGGCGAACGTTCCTGGACCAAATCCAGGACATTTTAAATAACGGCCAGGTCAAGAGTACTCTAAACCGACGAACTTGTATGAAAGGTTTAATGAGAATGAAAGAAGCGAAGGAGATATGCAAGGATCGTGGCAAGTGGAAGGATGTTGTCTCTGCCTACCCCGAAGGGAATGAAAAATGTAAATAATAAAGATTAAAATAATATGAAACAAATTATAGAGCAACGAGTTGTCATTTATTTATGACAATTTTCAAACACAAATTATATTAAAGAACAATTAATCTGTGAAACTTAATAAAATATGTAGAATTTAGTGAAGAAGAAATAATTACAAATTTTGGATGCCGCAGAAAATCTTATTCACAAATATTTTAAAACATAAAATAAGCGAGCATGCGTCGAAAATTTGAGCAGTACGTTACATTACTCATTTATTTCATCGGAAAGCAATGTGGCACTTTCGTCACTCAAAATAGTGTCGAAAGTACAAACTTTCGATACAAAGCTATTATTATATCTCGTTTAATGGTAATAAGCTGTTTTCCTCGGTGTTACTCGTTTAATTTCGCATGCCTTAGTCCTTATAACATAAACTATTTTTTAGTAAAGATCCCATCAAAAAAGGTCCAGTCATTTCAGAGATTATCCTACAATTTGATATAAGGTTATTCATATAAGTACCGAATATACTTTCTAATGTATTTCGTAAAGTAGTAGCCCATTAACGTCCCACTGTTGGGCACAGGCCTGCTCGTTCCGAAGAACGAGGGTTTTTATTCCACCACGCTGCTCCACTGCGGATTGGCAGGTTAACCGACTATTTCACGTGCTCTCCGAGGCACGGAGCTGGAGCAGAACTTCCCAACTTGGGACAAATATTGAGAAAACCTTTATAGAAAACTTATTATTTTTGATGGACTCAAACCCAGGACCTTATATCTGTAGTCGAACATGCTAACGACTAGACTCTGTATTTAGTGAATAGCTGTAAATATGAGATTACAAACAGATACTTCAGTGTTGTTTATTTCGATAGATAGTTAGATAGATCTAATCAGCTAGTTAGATATCTATCGAATTGATAATTGTAGGACCAACAGCGTCGTTTAACCAAATTTTCTGCTGTAGATTTTCGACTGGAATCCCAATTTTTATGATGATCCAGAGAAACTGCCAATCGATATGCCTCCTGACATCGTAAAGTATATCAACTCAACAATCACAACCCAGGAGGTAAGTTTTTTATTGCTAATAGCTTAGAGTATGATAGGGTTCTCATCTAATGGTTGATGATATAGTCTAAGATGGTAAAAGTAAGGAGCAGTCCAACGTGACATTGTCCTCAGTCATAGGAGAGAGGGTTTTTAAAGCACAGACACAACACGCTGCTCCACTGCATAGTCCAATGTGACGGTAATCTGACACTCTTGGAGAGAGATCAGGTGCAGAAGGGATGGCATAACGTGTTCTTCAAGGCACAGGGGTAAAGCACACCGACAATTTTACCAATTTTGGGTAAATATTGAGAAAACTCAGTATCAATTTCTGAATTCACCTAACCCGGCACTCGAACCCAGGACTTCATATCTGTAGCAGAATATGCTGACCATTAAACCAATGAGGCAGTCCTAGTTCTAAGATGCGAGGGTTAACTAGCAACTTAATTTCTAAAAAGGTTATGATGTTTAACAAGTCATTTCTCTACTTTAAAACCCTGGGTTTCCTTACTCAGGAAATACTGCACAATAAAGCCACGTCACTCTGTTGCTTTGTAACGTGGATTCCCTGTCGAGTTTTAGTAAGTGACTTTTAAAATTATCATCTTTTTTAAGCGTCGCAAAGTATGGGTGTCTTGCAAAGGTGAAAGACCAGCCGATGTAGATGCATTAGGTCCGCTTCAATACTGGCCCTATCCAGGTCTACCTGAAACCTATTTTCCTTATGACAACACTCCAGGGTACCTAAGCCCATTAGTGGCTGTGCAGCTAATGAATCCAAAACGTAAGTAAACTATTATTAAATACTTTAGTTACTAGTTTCTTGTAACAATCTATCAAGTTGTTAATTAGTTTCGTCAAAAATCTGAGACAAATAGATTGATTACCACGTTATCTTCTTAGTTATTTATAAAATACTTTTCCAAGATCCAATATGCTTCTTAAAGTAGCAAAAATATGTTGCGAAGGCGTTTATGGAAACTTCAACAAACTGATACAGTGAAGTCAGGCTCAGTATAGAAAGTAATATGCAAAGATGTATATTGAAAAATCCATCAGTGCCTGAACAGTAGTCTCTGACCATATTGCCAGTGTAGCCAGTGTTAATCTGTCGATTCAAAATATAGCTCCACCTATTGGTAATGAAGAGCAATACTCCGAGTTTTTTTTACAACCATAAACTAGGATCTGTCCATTTCATCTAAGAATTAAATAGCCGGCACATAGTTGGAAGAACTAATGGGCATTAGGTTTCTAAAATCACAGACATTTGGGTCTCTAACGCTGTGTCTCTGGACCATCCCATAAGGTGGTCAGAGAACAGCAAGCAGTTCGATATAAAACGTTGATAACATGTCTTAGGAGGAAATTACGTCGTAATCATTGGGGGACACCACTGTCTAGCAATGCTGACCCAAAGAAGCTGGTAAAAAAGAGGTTCCCGATTTTTGACGGTACGAGAACTTTAGCCATGCTTACGGGGAAAAGGAGTGAAGGACTGGCTTTACAGGAAGAACACTTAGGGAACGTTTAGCTCGATGTCATTGGGTTTCTGAGCTCATATCTCCTCTTTGGAAAAGGCTCTTTGCTTTTTGGTAACTGTAACATACACTATAATAATCACGTGATTTTCGATTCATTTTTCAGTACACCAGATAATAAACATTCGCTGCAGGGCCTGGGCTGAAAACATCCATTACACAGATAGCCTCAAGGATCGCCTCGGCTCCACGCATTTCGAAATCATGATCGACTGAAGACATATCAAAATATACAAGTAGTAAAGTGTACTTAATAATATCAAATGTGGGATCAGTAGGATAGTATAGATAACTTAGAAGGCTTGTCATAGATTGCTTGTTAACAAACTCACTATTATATGTTAGTATAGAAAACTTAGCGTTACAGTATAGTTAAATATAATTGTCACAGAGCAGTTAAGTAAAATGTACGGAGCTTAACGTATGAAATATTTGTTTAGGCTTGATGCTATATAGTAATGGATCAAAATTGCCACAGAGTAGAAACATAAAAAGCTAAAAGAATATCTATACTTTCTTCGCACAACGTATTAATTTTGTTTCAATAATATAAAATGCATATTTATTGTTGGTAGAAAACTTGAAGTTACAGAGTACTTAAACAAAGTTGTTACAGAGTAGTTTACTAAAGTAAGCGTGAGAGCCAAAAATTATTGTTTGTTTATTCTATATAGAAAATATTAAAAAAAAACATTTGATAGTTGAATGTCTGTTCCTTAATTTTTATAATTCAGTAAAATTGGCATTGGCAGATTAGATGTTTATTGTTGTTCGAATATTTGAAGGCACAGAGTATATACACAAAATCGTTGCAGAGTAGTTTACTAAAGAGTGCGTCAGAACAAAGTATTTAAATTTTTTCTATAGAAAATGTAACAAATATGAGATAATTGGATGTTTTCTTTTTGAGATGCTAAATATTATGAATGAAGCTTTGAAAGGGAAAGGAATAAAAGTGAATGTAAACAAAACGAAAGTCATGCTTTTTGAACGAGATGAATCCATGATGAATGGCAATATTTTGCTTGATGGGGAACAAGTGGAAGAGGTGAAAGAGTTTGTATACTTGGGATCTAAATTTACAAAAGATGGAACATGTGAAAGTGATATTGAAAGGAGAGTGAATGCAGGGAATATGGTAAAAGGTGCTCTGTACGCCTTTATGAATAGCCAGATGGTGTCTCAAAGGGCTAGACTGGCAGTGCATGCTGGAGTGTTGAAGACACAACAAGACACAAAAATTGAGAAAGGTATGCTTAGATGGTTTGGGCATGTAGAGAGAATGAATGAAAGGAGACTGACAAAAAGGATTTATGAGTCAAGAGTGAATGCGAAAGTTGGAAGGGGAAGACCGAGGCGAACGTTCCTGGACCAAATCCAGGACATTTTAAATAACGGCCAGGTCAAGAGTACTCTAAACCGACGAACTTGTATGAAAGATTTAATGAGATTGAAAGAAGCGAAGGAGATATGCAAGGATCGTGGCAAGTGGAAGGATGTTGTCTCTGCCTACCCCTATGGGAATAAG
>JACTOM010000896.1:574988-624025 GCA_015832385.1 Elymnias hypermnestra | reverse complement strand
TTTTTTTTTTGTCGCTGGGAAATGCATTTACGCACGCCGAGTGAATTAAAAACTCTACTCGGCAGTGTGGGACTCGCAGGACAATACCCACTAAAACCCAGCGGAACCCTCTACATCTAATGGGTGGGGGGCCAGAAGTTCGCCTACGCATTCCACTCAGATGGCTCCCCAGATGCTTCCTACATAACGTTCAAGTAGGTTGGAACAGGTGGGCGTCCATACGCCTATCGTTCCTAACCCTCCTCCGGCGGAGAGGGACATGAGCTACTGCCTCCCTCGCCTTCGAGCTTGCCTCCTTCTGTAAAATTACAGACTCACAGAACGAGGCGAAAGCCCTCCATGCTGTTTCGCTACCGACCATGGCGGCGACTATGGTCGGTAGTGTGAGATCGTCTCCGACTTTGGTCCGACTCCGAAGGTGGCGCTGGGGTTCCCAAGCTAGGCACTCTTCCACAGTGTGCTGCACCGAATCAATTGGCGCTCCACACTCAAAGCAAGCTGGCGAGTGCCGTAACACATATCTTTTGGATGTACCTATGTCTTTGCTGGTAGGATAGTAACTAACTGTGAGGATCTCAACGGCACCTTCTGGTATTGTTAATTGGGAGAGACATCTTTCTGGCTAGCATAGTGGAAAGCCCTTGCCTCCTTTTGTGAGACCGTTATCTCGCTAAAGGAATTTGAAAAGGAACAAGAATTGGCACTAGAAACCCATGCTATCTGTCGCAGAAGGTAGGGTGGCAGAAGACGCAGCTTTTGCGTGCCTCCTCCTACAGCCTTGAACCTTGATCAGGCTTCATACGAAACACCATATTGGATTGCGCAAGTGAGCCACTGGTGTCCCGTTTCAGAGATCCCTGGGTTTAAGTGGGCAGTCTGCATTTACAGCGAGTCCCACACTTCTGACTGGTTTATTGGTCTAGTGGTTAGCATATTCCAAAAACGATATGGAGTATTCTATCGAGATTTTATCAATATTTGCCTTGTGTTGTGTAGTTGACAGCCGTAAAACCAGTGCCTGATCGTAATGTCGGATTGCTGTTATATCCCACTATGAAAGTGTAGGAATAGATAATGCACTAGTGTAGAAGGAGCAGCGTAGTGAATATTTGATCTAAAAACCCTCTCTCCTGAGAATGAGGAGGTCAGTGCCCAGCAATGGCACTGGAAAGTGAGTAGCAGCCCATTAACGTCCCACTGCTCGGCACAGGGCTCCTCCCTCATATGAGAGAGGGTTATTATAGCATAGACCCACCACGCTGCTCCACCGCGGATTGGCAGGCATAGTACACAAGTGCACTCTCTATTCCTTCACTCTCATAGTCCGGTGTAAAGGGAATCCGACACGACCGGAGAGAGATCTTAAGGCTTAACGTGATCTCCGAGGCACGGGGGTGGATCACACCTTACTGCTACTTACCTTTACTTTTTTTACCCTCTGTTGGGAAAACAAGTACTTGTACCACTGCGTGAACCAAGCTGTTGATATTGTCAAATTAGTTGTAACATATTTTGATATTATTTTTCAATAAGTCTGCCAGTGATCATGTTTCACTGCAATGTGAATTACTGCTTAGCTGGCTAGCGTTCTTCCATCTTAGAATTTATGATGGTGAGATGGTGAGATTACAGTCAGGCTCTTGTACATAGTTCTTCTGTATTAGTTTATATTTCATTAATGTAAATTATATGAGTCACATTCAGTTTTTCTATATCTTTAATCCAACATGACATACAAAAATAAAAAACTAAATAGTTTAAAGGAAACATTTAATTACAATAAAATTAAATAATAATTTACTAAAATATTTCCGTTAAAGATGAACAACAGCTTTCGGTAAACGAACAAATCATTGTTAACTAACTTCTTAAGAGTTTCAAGTATTTCCTTTAATAAAATAAAATTTGTCTAAAATTTAACTCTCTTAACTAATAGAATTCAAAACAGTTAAAGTCTTAAATTAAAGAGCTTTAGAAACAAATCAGAATTGACACCATTAATGTAAGACAGTTCTTTCAGCGTTCAAACAAAACCTCAGCAATAGTTTTTGTAGAATTTGAATGTTTGAACATTAAAATTGGAAACGTCACAGACCCGTTTGAACGTATTACAACATGAAACACAATTCTGTGACCAAAAAAACCTAATATTTAAATTAAAGGAGGTAATCTGCATTTACTTGAGTTAGGTGACACACAAAGCGGAAATTTAAGTTCAATAAACCTCCAAATAAATGATATTGTATCAAAAGAAGTTGATGGTAATCTACGAGCAGTTAAACAGCTGATAGTTAAACTGCATTTACTTGACCTTGGTGACACACAAACACACACAACAATAAACTTCCAAATAAATAATACTGTATCAAAAGGAGCTGTTGTTAATACAAACGTAGTTAGACTGTCCTTAGTTGAACTGCTTTTACGTGACTTTGGTGACAAATAAACCGTAGCTTTGAATTCAATAAAACTCCCAGTAAATGATATTATATCAAAAGAAGTTGATGGTAATCTACGAGCAGTTAAACAGCAGTTAGTTAAACTGCATTTACTTTATCTTGGTGACACACAAGCTGTAGCACAGCATACAATAAACTTCCAAATAAATAATACTGTATCAAATGGAGCTGATGTTAATCCAGGAGTAGTTTGACTGCAGTTAGTTAAACTTCATTTACTTGACCTTGGTGACACACAAACTGTAGCACAGCATACAATAAACTTCCAAATAAATAATACTGTATCAAAAGGAGCTGATGTTAATCCAAGCGTAGTTAGACTGTCCTTAGTTAAACTGCTTTTACTTGACTTTGGTGACAAATAAACCGTAGATTTGAACTCTATAAACCTCCAACTAAAAATGACACTGTATCAAACGGAGCTGATGTTAATCCAAGGGTAGTAAGACTGTACTTAGTTAAACTATTTTTACTTGCTTTTAGTGACAAATAAACCGTAGCTTTGAATACAATAGAACTCCAAATAAATAACACTGTATCAAAAGAAGTTAATGTTAATCCAGGAGTAGTTCGACTGCAGTTAGTTTAACTGCATTTACTTGACAATAACGTAGCCTTGAACTCGATAAACCTCCAACTAAAAATGACACTGTATCAAACGGAGCTGATTTTAATCCAGGAGTAGTAGCACTGCAGTTAAACTGACTTTGGCGACACATAAACCGTAGCTTTGAACTCAATAAAACTCCAAATAAATAACACTGTATGAAAAGAAGCTAATGTTAATCCAGGAGTAGTTCGACTGCAGTTAGTTAAACTGCATTTACTTGACCTTGGCAACACACATAACGTAACCTTGAACTCGATAAACCTCCAACTAAAAATGACACTGTATCAAACGGAGCTGATGTTAATCCAGGAGTAGTAGCACTGCAGTTAAACTGCATTTATTAGAATTTGGTGACACAATTGCAGTTTTGAAATCAAAGAGTAATAATATTGTTTCAATAGAAGCTGATGATTATCCAGGAGTAATTGAACTGCAGTCAGTTTAACCGGTTTATTCAACCATAATCTCAATATGAACGGAGCCGATACCCTCGTGCCTGTCGTATTCAATGTTGTGGGCCCAAGCACGACATTCTATATTAATCAGCATACCCGCTGCAATAAACACATAAGATATATATCGTTAAATCAGCCTTTGCAAAAATCCGCAAATAGTAAAAAAGTCGTAAAAACAATTCCTTTACATTTGTAAATTAATACACAAATATATGAGATTTAAAAAATACAACCACGTATTACTTTGCAAAAATTCACTTCTAGCAAAGAAATGGAAAGTAAGTAAGTAGCAGCTCTCTGACGTCCTACTGCTGGGCACAGGCCTCCTCGCTCATATGAGAGAGCGTTTTTAACGCATAGACCCACCACGCTGATCACCTGCGGATAGGCAGGCGTAGTATACAAAGTGTACTCTCTATTCCTTCACTCTCATAGTCCGACGTGACTCGCAATCCGACACTACCGAATAAAGATCAGGCGCAGGACCGACGGCTTAACGTGCTCTCCGAAGGACGGGGGTGGATCACACCGCCAACTTCTCAACTTAGGGCAAATATTGAGAACATCTTAATAGAAAACTTAATATCGATTTCGAACTGGCCCGACCCGGGACTGGAACACAGGTCTTCATGTCTGTAGTCGAACATGCTAACCACCAGACCAATGAGGCAGTCGAAATAGAAAGTACTTTGCGCAAATCTGCCAATAAAAAGTGACTAACTCAAGCAAATTTACTGTATATTTTCTATCATTCCACCGTTTTGCTTCCAAACATCGTAAACTATTTCCTTTTCTATGATATATGTATATGAAGATCTTTCCCTGATATGCAAAGAAAGACAAGTTCTTTGCAGAAATCAGTTAAATAAGGCATCGGTATCTAATGGAAGCTGTTTTGTTATATACTTTCTTTCGCATTGCGTGTAAATATCGTAGCGTTAATTGCTAAGTCTTGAGGATTTAAAAGATCTTGAGCACCTCGAGTGCTTTTGTAGATTTGTGGAAAAGGGCAAAATGAAAGAAGTTTTCAGAGCAATTTTTTGTGAAGGTATAAGTTTACTCCTTTTGAAATCACTTCGATAACTGGTAAAATTTGTTTAAACAGTTACTGTAGTTATACGTGGAATATTGCAAAGTTTTCGATTTGTAAATGTTACTTACTCTTTGGCCTTTGCAAGTGTACAGCGACTAGAGGGCTGAGGTAACCTTCTTGATTGGTGTAAGGGAAATAGTAACCCGGGAATCCTCGGTAGGGCAAGTATTGGATGGGTCCGATGTTTTCTCTATCTGCAGGGTTCTCGCCTTGGCATGACACCCAAACCATGTTTAGCTAAAACAAGCACAAAATCTAATGTTCATATTGCTTTTGAGATGTGGTACCCTGGACAGCTAACAGGACAAATAAATCCATTCTCTCAGAACTAAACCTAACAACAAGGCTATTTACAACCTGCTACCAACGAGTACTCCACTATTTTGGTCATATTGCTCGAAGATCACCTGGATAAAATGATTGTGGAAGGTGGGGTCGGAGGAAAAATAGAGTATGTAACGAGACTTCCGCTTCCAACAGACCTAAAAGAAACCGAGTGTAGAGAAATATGGAATGGATTTGATCGGCGGTAAATTCTCCTTAGGGAGTATTGCAGACACGATGCTCTCCGGTGAGAGATGGTGGGCGGAAGAGGCCTTTTTTTGCAAGACGGAATCTCGCTGAAGGAAGCCCATGAGAGAGAGGGGGGGAGATTCCAGTGGATGCCTCTCACTGCCGAAGGAGGCGAAACACAAGGTGGCGTGTATTTGCGCACCTCCTCCCGCCTAACTAAAGGATGATTAGGGTTCCGCTGGGTTTTTGTGGGTATTGCGAGAATCTCCAAGTCCCACACTCCTGACTGGTCATCGGGCGAGCTTAGTCCCCAAATTGCCTTTTCCAGCGACAAAAAAGTTCTACGCACGCTCGGAGAGTAAGCTGGTGAATGTGTGATGGACGAACATATTAAATTTAAATCTAAACTAATATTATAAAGAGGAAACATTTGTGTATTTATATGTATGTATATTTGTAACGTTTTCACACAAAAGCTACTGGACGGATTTCAATTTTTTTTTTCTCTATTAAACAGCTGCATTTTCACTGAATGACATAGGCTTTATTTCTTTCTGGAAAAAAATAGGGATCCCTATTAAAAATGTATTCATGTAACCCTGGGTGTGAAACCAAAAATGTGGCTTTTGTGAGGTCAAATTCATTTTACGTACTATGCTGCTCAATGCTGGCCACAAGACTCCTTCCTCATATGAGAGAGGGTTTTTAGAGCATAGACCCACCACGCTGCTCCACTGCGGATTGGGCATAGTACACAAGTGCACTCTCTATTTCTTCACTCTCAAAGTCCGTTGTGACAGAAATCCTGAGATCAGGCGTAGGATCGATGGCTTAACGTGCTCTCCGAGGCACGGGGGTTGATCACACCGCCAATTTTCCAACTTCGGGCAAATATTGAGAAAATCTTAATAGAAAACTCAATATTGATTTTGAATTGGCCCGACCCGGGACTCGAACCCAGGACCTCATCAATTTCATCAAATCGTTTTCAGAAAATTTCTTAAACGGTATTAAAAAGGATATCGCATACGTAAGTTGAACGATCTGTTAACCGGTTCCGGTCAACGATCAATTTTCTGTTGTGATTTTATGATTGATTATGACATGATGACAAGCATTTTTTACAAAAGAATAATCACTGCTTGATCGCCATATATTTTGGTGTAAATCAATTAACAATAAGAAAATATAAATAAAGCACTCTACATGACTCATGCATTTCTTACGACTCAGGGCGGAAGTTCTCACGGAAGGGAATCACCAGACGCTGACGAGATAAGGAGAGTCAAGGTTCTAGCTAACAGAGCCTTGACCCAAAGATGGAAGGAGGATCTCGGGTCCCCTGCAGCGGGCGGGGCCATGATAGGGGCGATCTGCCCTCATATTGACAAATGGCTGGGTAGAGAGCACGGGTCGCTCTCCTACAGGTTGGTGCTTACCAGTTATGGTTGCTTCGGCGAATACTTGTACCAAACTGTTGGCTGTGAACCGTCGGCAAGACACAGCCCACCACACTGTGGCAGAATGTCCCGCCTGGGGATCTCAGCGACTCATTATGACGTCTCACTGGCAAGTATTGTAGGAGCAACACTTACCAGTGAGCGGGCCTGGTGAGCGGTGGCTTCCGTTTGCGAGACTGGTATATCGCTTAACGAGGCACGGGAAAAGGAGAAGGTGAATGGCGCCGAAACACTCCAGCTCCAACGAAGGGGTATAAGAAACAGGAGGCGGAGGTACAACTCCTCCCCTGTAGAATACCTGTGAGCTGTCTGCAACCTCTGGCTACCCATGATTGATGGCAGTCCCTCTGGTATTGGGAGGTATTGGGAGACAAAAATAAATGCATTTCTTACGAGCATATAAAACAAATGGATAGACTAACAAATCTTTAGGTACATAATGAGACATAAATAACATTGCAATTTCCTTATTTTCCTCCCTCAGGCTCTAGAGTATCTGTGTATCAAATAGGTTTAGTAGTTTTGACGTAAAAGCGCTACAGACAGACTGAGTTAGTTTCGCATTTATTATATTAGTTAGATATTGTTATTTTACACCATTCAGGGTAAAACTTTGAATATCATATTTGTTTATATCGAATCAATTGGAAAAATAAGTTTCAAACTTCGAGCTCTAAAAATAACGATAATTCCACACCTTAAAAGCCTTATTTCGCATTCAAAAGTAGCCTATATCATTTCCCAGGCTCTAGACTATCTCTGTACCAAATTTCATTTAAATCGGTTCAGTCTTTTTGGTGTACAAGCCGGATGAATAAATGTAGATTTCGGAGTGAAACAAAAAGTAGCTTACGTAATTTTTATCAAAGGCTGTCATATTTTTGATATGCTCTTTCAAATCATCAGGCATAGCTGACGGCAAGTGATCAGAGCTGTTGTAAAAGGAAGGTTTCCATCCGTATATCTTGTTAAGTTTGAGGAAAACACAGGGGGTTGATTTGTGGTAGGCGAAGCCGTTCTCTTCAGTGCAAGGTGCCCAGGCGTTCACGTCCACATCACACACCTTTCCAGCTGGTGGAGGCAGTTTAAAGTCACAGTTGTGGATGTTTTGACCAGCACCAGACTTGTTACCATCGCGTTTATATGCTGTAAGTGTTAAATTAAAGGATTATAGCTCTGACATTTGTATTCCGGCACGATGCTGTGAAGAAACCATAAGAGGTAAACGGCTTTAAACTGATTAGCGCTCTTCCAGCTTAGACTGTATCATCATTTACCCCACCAGGCCTGATCACAGTCAAGTGTATGCGTTAGGTTATGGAGGAAGGTAGCTTCTACCAAGATACTTATGGATTACCCCTTTAACTGTTTGACTGCCCATGACATGATACCATAGTACTGTCTCAACTCGTGCAAACAGAAATATAAGCGTCTCTTTCCTTTTAAATCATAATTTGTATTATCTATTTCGCTTTTCGGTAACTGTCGTAGCAAAATATGCGTAGAGATTGCACCAGACAATAAAAAAATAAACAATTTACGAAGTGACCGTTACTAACAGTGTGTGTGTCGCGTCGAAGGTTGATAAGATTTTAGTGGTATTTTATAAACTGTGAGCGTTTATTAGTGATTATTTGTGTTTTTGATTATATAAATGATATAAATAACAACGAAAACCCTTGAGGTAAGTTTTAATTTTAAACATATAGGCCTATAAATACAAGGCCACCTTTTTTCAAAGTTTAGCGCAACGTGACGCTAAGTCAGAGTCTTAATATAAAAATCATAGCATTTGGTAGTCTTTCATGAACATTTAAGAAACCTGAGCCACTTTAGCGTCATTCGACCCGCGGGGCAATCGACGCCAAAAACATCATATTTGTCATTAGTGTTTTACTTTTTTCGGACATATTACTTGGACTAAAAATGTTTTTTTATTTTCGGATAAACGAAGAGATAAGAGGTATTATCACTTACAACCACTTACGACCTGATCACAGTCAAGTGTTAGCTAGCAATAAGTATGAAAGAAGGTAGATTCTACCAAAAAAACTTAGGGATGATAATCCCTAAAAGAGGCATCTTTAAAAACAAGGTTTTCATTAATATAATCCCTTAAAAATCTGTTAAAATTCTCCTTATTTTGCCAATAGAAAGGTCTATTAATAGCGAATAATATAGTCTGTTTTAGTCTCAATCTGTCTTGGGGACAGAGAATGTAGTCTCTGTTACCAGTAAACTCAACTGCGTAGTTTTTAAATAAGTTTTTACATCGCAAAATATTAAATCTAGTAACTGGAAAGAGTAGTTAGTTTTGGCTGGTATTATATAAACTTACACTTCAAAAACGTTGACAGTTCGTTGACCCAAAATTGGTAGCTGCTTGGATTATTCCCACGGTACCAAATCACACTACTGGCTACTTCTGGTGGCATCGGTCTAAAGCCCAGTCCGGGGTTCGTGCCAATTATGGAGCTTTCCAATTGCCACTTGGGTTGCCTTGCATCCAGCAGTTGGAGGAACGTCCACATGCATATGGCAACAAGGATGGCTAATGCAGCATAAAAGGTGAAGTAGAAGAGGGATATTTTGGCTGTAACAAGTAAATTAACATTTATAGAGTTTAAAAATCAAGAGGTATAAGAGTTAACTTAACTATTAAATGAGACGCAAAAATATCTCTTCTAACTATACATTAAAATCTAATGTTGTAAAGAAACATTTGTGTTTTTCTATGTATGTATGTTTGTAACGTTATCACATAAAAACTACTGGACCGAATTCAAAAATCTTTTCACTATGAGAAAGCTGCATTTTCACTGAGTGATATATACTTAATATACTTTCTAAAAAAATAGGGATCCCTAAGAAAAATGCGTTAATGTAAACCAAGGTGTGAAAAAGTTTGTCACAAAAAATCTGTTACCGCGTGCGCTGCGAAAACTATTGACGATAGAACAAAAAAATGTTCTACAACATAATAGAACGTATTTATATCTATAAAAAAGTTTATGCCACCGTATGTCCATCTACTGTAGTTATGACACTACAACTACTTTTCTACATTTTACAAGTTAATAAAATTGCCGCCAATAATTAAACCAATTTATTTACACCTCTGTATTAATTCTTATCCTATTACACATTTTATTAAAGAACGGTTTAATACCTGTGTAATACATTTTAAATTATTAAAATTGGACATTCCATTTAAAAGATATAACGATTTTAAAAATGTCAATCTAAGAAAATATGGCAATTGATATCTGCGTGTAAAAGTTTCGAAAGTTCGTAGTTTCGGCCCTATTTCGAGTGACGAAAGTGCCACAATGCTTTCCGATTAAATAATGCGCAATTTAGTGCGTATGTCTCCAATTTTCGACGCATGCGCGCTTGTTTTATATGTCAAAATATTTGACAGTTTGATTTGTTGCGTCATCAAAGTTTGTAATTGTTTCTGCTACAATAGATTCTTCTTACGATTGATTAGAACTTATTCTCTTCAATTTGATTAAAATATTTTATTAAGTTTCGCAGATTGTGTTTTTGATTGCATATCGAATTTTTTTAAGGCCATAATATAGTTTGTGTTTGAAAGTTCTCATAAATAAATGAGTATAGAACAAAGTCGAAGCATTGATTACACTTTAATTTCATATTGCTACAACAAGCTCCAAGAAGAAGTTACAAAGATGTCTCTTAATAAATTTAAATCTTTTATTAAAAGAAAACCAATTGAGAAATCATTCTATAATTTGAAAGAATACTTAGAAGACAAAAAAGCGTGGGAGTGAATGAATTGCTCTATATGTATATAGATATAGAATAAATATTGTAAAGATGATAACAAAAAATAAAAAACGTACACCCAACTGAGTTTGTTGTGGGCTCTTCTCAGACCAGGGCGCGAAGGAACCCTCGTAACTTTAGATTGTAAGTCGTTCTTTAATGTTATCATCAGTCATTCATTTAAATAATATATAGAAAAAACGATATTTGACGATTCAAAAGTGCTGTAACAGGCCTAATAAGGATATTTTGACTTTGACTTTGACTTTATTATTTTAAACTTTACTATTTACATTTTTATCGAACTTTCCATCGGTATGTCCTATTCAAAAAGTATATATCAATGTGAATTAAGACATTACACTAATATATAATATATTGTATAACGAGATCGTTTACTACATTCAGAAAGTTAAAATTATTATATAATTTGCGCTATAATATATATACATTTTACATATAAACCTTCCTATTGAATTGCTCTATTTATTGCTGAAAACTACATTAAAATCGGTTGAGTAGTTTAAAAGATCTTAGCGAAAAGACTACGACTGCGACTTTATAAAATAAACTATATAAGTTAAAAAAAAAGGTAAGTAGCAGCCCATTTACGTCCCACTGCTGGGCATAGGCCTCCTCACTCACATGAGAGAGGGTTTTTAGAGCATAGACCCACCACGCTGCTCCACTGCGGATTGGCAGGCATAGTACACAAGTGCACTCTCTATTCCTTCATTCTCATAGTCCGGTGTGACGGGAATCCGACACGACCGAAGATAGATCAGGCGCAGGATCGACGGCTTAACGTGCTCTCCGAGGTACGGGAGTGGATCACACCGCCAACTTCCCAACTTCGGCCAAATCTTGAGAAAATCTTAATAGAAAACTCAATATTGATTTTTGAACCCAGGACCTCATGTCTGTAGTCGAACATGCTAACCACTAGACCAATGAGGCAGTTCTATATAAGATTCTTTTTAATTCAGTGGGAATATCAGTACACAAAATCAGGCGCTGCTAAATTTCGAGTTAGACTTGTAATGTGTGGTTGAATTTAGTGGTCTACTATCACATTCTAGCCTTTCTAACGTAATCAGCTTGGGGCACATCGGTTGGGACTACCTGAACTATTAGGTAGTCCATTTTCATGCTGGGAATAGAACCAGGGATCTGTTTTTGGAACGCATGTAAAACCATCAAAGATAATATACATGATGGACTAAAACGATAGACAACGGAAGCTGCTTCATTTTATAGTATGTAATTGTTGAAACATTTGAAGCAGTGGAGTATAGAGTTATGTAATATAGAGTATTATTCTCATCCAAGGTGAGCACAAGACGCGGCCGAGGCCGGAAGCCGCGGCAGGAATTGAGCCATTGACTCAATGAGTTCATTGCGACATCCTGCCGGCTCCCGGCTGGTGTGGGTTCAAACCGGAATGCGGAATGACCCATACTAGGACTAACCTGATATTTCAAACAACCATGAGTAACAATTACACGAAGAAGAAGTCGCGGAAACCAGCTAGTAGAAAAACATTAAACTAATGATGAAAGTCAGGAATTCCCAAAACAATATATAAATCGAATACGAAGCCCAAAGCCAGATATATTAAATCAACTTCGGTTGCTCTAGTTTATTTTCCATGCTATTTAATTTTAGAGAAACAGAAACGGATCTTGAACTGCAATACGAGTTTCACAAGGTACCATATTAGGGCCTTTTCTATTCCTCATTTACATTAAGGACCTTTCCTACTTTGTTAAAGATCATAATGATTTAATGACCCCTTTTTAACTGAATGTTGTAGAATATGAAAGAAACGAAAACCATTTGTTAAGTTAATAATTAGCAACTAATTCTGTTAGATAAATACTACTATTGTCTTAGATATCATTCTAGATTGAATATAGAAGCTGATATAGAAACTATCAGACTAATTTACTTCAGTAATTTTAACATACAGCATATGTCAGCTAGTAATTTTCTTTCGGGTAATACTGCTGAGTTTTGATCTACCATATCTCTGGGGAAATTACTAAACACCAACATTATACCATCCGTCGATATAGTAGAGGATTATGTCTACATCGGAATCCAGATTTGCAGTTTTGTCAGCTGTGTGCTGAAGATAAAGAAAAGCATTCCTATGGCTAAGAGTGCTAGGACACGCCTGAACTAGATCTGGAAGAATCGTCCGTGCCTTAATCTTCTCTATCTTTATGTATGATGATTAAACTTGGACCATAAAGGCAAGAGAAAGGCAAAAAATAGATGCGTTCGAGATGAAGTGCTGAAGGAAGAATTCATCATGTTAATAATTTCTCGGACAGTCACACGCACAAATGTGTCTATTATATCGCAGCTCGGAATCAAGGTTAGGCTCTCATCTGTATGTTATCAGTGAATTTTGTCTTTATTCGGACACATTATACGACGAGAGGACTTCTTGGAAGAGCTCATAATTACGGGCAACACAGACGGAAAAAGTTCACGAGGCCCTTCCCCGACACGATGGACTGACCAACTGAGCGAGACCAAGCAAACTACTTTCTATAAGCTAACGAAGATGGCCACCATCAGAAGCGGATGGAAGGTGTGGACCCATTTGCGATTGGAATCTTACCAGAGCTCGTAGACAAGACTTTCGAAGATTGCTAACGCTCAAAAAATCTATGGGAATGGCGTTTAACTTTTGGATTAGTTACGATAAGAAACGTAAATCCCATACATTTTTTGAGTGTTAGCAATTTTCGAAAGTAACTTGTCTAGAGGCCCAGGTCCACGATCTCCAATCATAAGGGAGCAGTTGTAGAGAGAGAATACTGCTGATAATGAAGCATGGAGAATAGCATTGTTTCTTTAGTATTCATTAGCACTCCAAGATACTGTTTAGAAGAAAAAAATTGCGCAATGGAAATAAAGATAGTTTACAGAAAGCTTGTATATGTTGAGGCATGTTGTATCCTCTCTGATTAATTTTCAACCTATTTGTGTTATATTTTGCGAATTTATTTCAAACCAATCCACTTTTTTAAGTCATTAAAGAAGTAGCCAGAATTAAGTTTTAATAATAGACGTCACTTTACTAACACCAACTTGATGCTGTTCTCCCGCAGAACTGCCTGGTCTTCGGATTCCATATGAACCTCCTGAACATCTGTCCAGTGGTCAACGGGGGTTCCTTCTCTCTGTAGTACAAGTTGAACCGCTCCAAACTAGTCAGGTCTGAGGGCCTCTTCTTGACCGTCATTTTGTATGGTTTCCAATTTTACCTGTTTTAAAGAAACACTGTTGAATAGAATGAAAGACCATTTTACCTGTTAACGCAAATTGGTTATTTAAAAAGTCTTAAAGACAGTCGAGTTGTACAAGTTCAAATTTAAAAGTTATATTTCCAAGAGAGTGCTCTATTATCAAGAAACCACATAGGAAATTCAGAAGTTCTCTTTTCTTGAATAAGGATAATTTGCTCGGGCAAATAAATTTGTATCACGATGTCAATTTTTAGCTTGAAATTTAATGAGCACGAGCAATCTCGCATTGTTTAATCAGACTTAAACATTTCGTTGATTTTAAATTCTTAAGGTCAAACAGTTTTTCAACGAGCATTTGAGGTTGTGAATATATTCGATAATCACCATGTTTTTGTTTTAAAATTTAAGAAAGAAGTATGTTTTAAATATATAACTGGAAAACAGGATTGTTTTCGGAATGATGTGGAAAAGTCACAGAGAAAGTATAGAGGACGAGCTTCTATTAAATTGCGAATATCTAGTTGAAACAAATAGTGATATTTAAAGACTTTTATCATATTTTTACTTTATTAAAAATGTGAACAAATAAACACTATAGCTTACCCGACAGGATAGTAGACAATGAGCAGCGTCAGTAGAACGCCGACTGCGCTCACGCTACTGCCAGGATAATGGGATGGTGTTTAACGATAGCGACTCATGTCACATAATGCCTTATTACTGTGGTTTTATAACACTTTAGAAAAAAAACCATATTCTATTATAATAATTTCAAATTGGAATTAATATAACTCAAGAAGAGATAACTCAGTCTAAGATGGTGCTTTGGAGGTTATTTTGCTGGGAAATGCTTTTATGCAGTGGCTTCGCAATACCCACTAAAACCCAGCGGAACCCTCTTCATCCATGAATGAAGCACCAGGGGTTCAACTTGCGCATTCATTGTTGCAATAGTCTCTTAAATGTTTCTCATTTGGGGCATCATAAAGGCCACTCTTCTTCTTACTAACCCTTAGATTACCCATATCAACTACTAGGTGACAAGAAACGGTAGTTTTGTCTCTACTCGGGCAATCAGAAATATAAGCATCTCTTTCTATTTAAGTTATAATGTCTATTATCTATTTTGCTTTTCGGTAACTGTCTTAACAATGCGTTAAGATAACATCAGATAATAGAAAAATCAAAAATAGATCCGTTACAAAGTGACCGTTACTAACGGTGTGTGTGTTTCGTCGAAGGTCATTGTGTGTGATCATTTGTGTTTTTGATTATATAAGTGATGCGAATAACAATGAAAACCTTTGAGGTTAGTTTAATTTTTAAGATATGAGCCTGTAAATACAAGACATATTTTTTCACTATCTCAAAGTTTAGCGCTACATGACGCTACACCAGAGTCTTAATTTTATAAACAAAAGATAACATTGTATAGTTTAACTATTAGTAAATATAAAATCATAACATTAGGTAGTCTTTCTTGGACATATAAGTCGATTTCTGTTAAAAACCGGGTTATAGCATGAAAACCGTCAATTACAGATTTCATTAACATACCTAAAACGCTAAAATGGTGTCACAGTCCCATGAACATCCGTAAACACTTGCAGCATTGGCAGATTTTTGAGAAAATGTGGTTTACATTCTGCACTTGTCAAATATTTAGTAGTACGTTTTCAAAAGCATTGATTTACACTGCATTATACACTTTGCATAACTGCAAGCTACCATATTACATCTCACTGCCAAGACCCTACGTTCCTTTTAGATACCTATTTCATCAAATTTGTTTGAAATGACCCAGATATTGAAACTTTGATACTGTACATAACGAACAACAAACGAAGTCGCCGGTTCAGCTAGTTATATAAATATCGGAGTGCAGTAGATTGTGGAACGCTGGCGACATCTATGTGTCGTGAGCCGGAGGCGGACTCGCCAGTTCTCGGGTGACGGTCCGCCAGAGAGGTCGACTGTTGAAACTGTCGCGTTTCTAGCGATTATTCTTAAAGTGTTCGATTAAATTGTTATCGAGAACATTAAGTGATTGGACATTATAATCTAGTTTAATTAATAAAGTATTTGATTGCACAAGGCGAACGTTCCTGGATCAAATCCAGGACCTTTGAAATAAAGGCCAAGTCGGAAGTGCTTTAAACCGATGAACTTGTATGAAAGGTTTGATGAGAATGAAAGAAGTGAAGGAGATATGCAAGGATCGTGGCAAGTGGAAGGATTTTGTCTCTGCCTACCCCTATGGGAATGAGGCGTTATGCTATGCTATGTATGTATGTATGTATTGATTGCACCAACATTACCCACCAACGCCCACTGTATGGAAACTGAATTATGGATGCCACTAATGACGATGTCGGCGATAACCCTACGCTCCTATGCTTTATGCTTCCTTCTCTCTTATTCTCTGACATATAATTAAGATAAGGCCTTAGATCAATTTTTTTTAACGAGAAACATATGTAAGAAGTTTATTTTTTGTGTATTGTATTTGTGTTCTTTGCATTTCATCCTTTATAATATTCTTATTGAATATTTAAGATCATAATAGAGTCTATGAGTGAGAATTCTAAAACGTTTACCAAAATATATCGCTTGAGATTGTAACAGAGAGCTCTCTTGCATAACACCATCCACTTGGATGTGGTATAATTTGTCACCTTGCAGTTAATAAAATTCTCTTACTGCAATCAGTGTATGTTTTAAATGCAACTAAAGATGCATATTAAATCATAATCAAAATGTTATTTATTTAAGTCGGTATAAAAAGCACTTTTGAATCGTCAGTAGTCTGTCAATTGATAACAAATCTACCACCGATTCGGAAAGTTGACTTATTCGGCTCGAAGGACCATATATTTGTTAGCATAAAGTACTATTTAACTTAAAGAAACTGAAACATCGAAATCAATATATTATTTATTCATGTAGGCTCAAAAAGTACTTTTGAATCATCAGTAGGCTGTCAATTGGTAACAAATCTACCACCGATTCGGAAAGTTGACTTATTCGGCTCGAAGGACCATATATTTGTTAGCATAAAGTACTATTTGATTTACAGAAATTGAAATATCGAAAACAATATATTATTTATTCATGTAGGCTCAAAAAGCACTTTTGAATCGTCAGTAGTCTGTCAATTGGTAACAAATCTACCACTGGTTCTGGAAATTGATTCTGCTGAAAAGAAACCAACAAGTATCTCAGTGGTTACTCTTTTAAATATATTTTTGTATATTCCAATGTTTCGCTCCTGTGTGCAATTGGAATCAAGAGCAGACATCTTTATGGCTTAAAAGATCATGTTAAGACCAGACATGATTTCCAGACCTTCTTTGTTAAAATATAAATATAATAGGAAATTTAGGCGATAAAATACCGTACAATGTATGTATGTAGCAGCCCATTAAAGCCCACTGCTGGGCACAGGCCTCCTCACTCCGAGGAGCGAGGGTTTTTAGAGCATAGACCCACCACGCTGCTCCACTGCGGATTGGCAGGCTAATTTTATATTATCATCAACTAGACGTCCACTGATGGATAAAGGTGTTCTCCAAGGTTTCCCTAATACACGATCTTGTGCTGTTTCTAACCATCGACTTCCGGTATCCCTTATCAGGTCATCTGTCCACGTGATCGCCACTCCAGTGCCTTGGGACCCCAACTTCCAGTTCTTTTGCAGATCTCTTCGTTTCGAGTTTGATCTCGAAGAGAGTTTCCGAGCATAGCTCGTTCTATGTGACTGAGCTTTCTAATAAAGCTCATAGTCGTTAGTCATGTCTCACAAAAAGATTTCCGATCCGAGATGGATTTCGTTAACCTTCTCGAAATTAAGTAAAAAGTAAGTAGCAACCCATTAATGTCCCACTCCTGGGCACAGGCCTCCTCACTCGAGGGTTTTTAGAGCATAGACCCACCACACTGCTGCACTGCGGATTGGCAGGCATAGTATACAAGTGCACTCTTTATTCCTTCACTCTTATAGTCCGATGTGACGAGAATCCGACAGACAGGAGAGAGGACCGGCGAATTAACGTGCTATCCGGGGCACGGGGGTGGGACACATCGCCAAATTCCCAACTTCAGGCAAATATTGAGAAAATTTTAATAGAAGACTCGATTTCGAATTGGTCCGATCCGGGACTCGAACCCAGGACCTCATGTATATAGTCGAACATGCTAACCACTGGACCTATGAGGCAGTTTAGTCTCGAAATCAATCTGCCCAACTACACTGAGTGCCCTAAGCAGATACTCTATTTAAAGTTTATACTTATTATGTTGTCCATACCGTTACACGAAGACAGTCTTATTTTGCAGCATAGTTCTCCAATTGGGAGATCTACCCTCTTATCTTTTGTTGTTTCTGTTTTGGACAATACTCTGTTACGTAAAAAATACCATAAGTTTCGTTCGAAGTTATTGTTTTAACGTAGACTTTGGATAATCGAGAACAGTAAATAGTATTATCATCCCAAATTAATTGAGTCTTCAACATATTCACCTGCTTCACCTATCTTTCAATATACTTCAAGACATTCGATACACATAAACATTTACACACACATCACGGACAGATGATACAATAACACAGTTATATTATTAAACTATCCCCCTCAGAATCGTAACAATAAAGTAAATAGCATCATCAGGAGACTTATTTTCTTGTATTTTCAGATCCATGTAAAGCAAGACAGCGAGAAAATTCTCAATATAAATGTCATTACCNCCATTAACGTCCCACTGCTGGGCACAGGCCTCCTCACTCCAAGGAGCGAGGGTTTTTAGAGCATAGACCCACCACGCTGCTCCACTGCGGATTGGCAGGCATAGTACACAACAAGTGTACTCTCTATTCCTTCACTCTCATAGTCCGATGTGACGCATAATCCGTTACAACCGGAGAGAGATCGGGCGCAGGACCGACGGCTTAACGTGCTCTCCGAGGCGCGGGGGTGGATCACACCGCCAACTTCCCAACTTCGGGCAAATATTGAGAAACTCTTAATAGAAAACTCAATATTGGTTTTTGAATTGGAAACGAAAACTATAACTACTATATTATTACGCGTTGTTAAGAGTTTCAAATACTTAGGTCACATATTGACTGAAGACCTAAAGGATGATAGCGACATGGAGATGGCAGGGCTTTATCGGTGCGCAGTAACATGCTAGCACGCAGATTTGCACGTTGTGCGGATGACGTAAAGATAACCTTGTTCAAAGCATTTTGTCAATCGTTCTACACGAACCTGTTATGGACAAGGTACACAGCACGATCTTACAATGCGTTGAGAATCCAGTACAGCAATGCTTTTCGGTTTCTAATGAAACTACCGCGATTCTGCAGTGCTAAAACGATGTTCGCAACTGCGGAGTCCCTGACTTCTTCGCCATACTCAGATCGCGATCAACATCTTACTGGGAACGGCTTCGTCATAGTAGAAATGGAATATTATCCCTTATAAGAGAAGACTTTAGAAATCCCTTCACGAGATACTGGTATTACCCTGCATCAGGCACGAAATAATAAAATAAACGTTTTTTAAATTTTTTATTAGTTTAAATTTGATTAGTATTTTTTAATTTCATTAAATTTTTAAAAAACATGTAATATGGATTGTTAGCCTGAAATAAAGGATATTATTATTATTAATATTATTACGATATTATGTAAGCCTCCCCTAGACAAGATGACATTCTAATTACGCTAACGCTACATCGAACGATTAGAGCTCTACGATTTGTCCAAATAATCACGTGATATATAGATATGATACATAATTTAAGCGGTCTAGCGTTAGCTTTTATGTATTATTTTTCCGCAAATCCGTACCATTACAGTATTAAGAAGAAAGATTTAATTGTTGGTTTGCTTCGGATTAAATCAAAGTCTACTGATCTGATTTAAGACTCATTAACCACCTAAAAGCTTTATTATGATGGAGTAGAATGGGTTACTTTGCATTTCAAGTCTTTAGAAAATTAAATTTGGCAAACATAGATGTAAGGTTAGGTTAACAACATATTAGATATTGAAGTTATACAGATATGAGAGTAAAAGTTTAAGTTTTTTGAAAAGAGTTATATCTTGTTACGCCAAAGAAGTATAACTTTAACCGAGTGTACATAAGTACACAGTTGTTTTTTTATTCTTATTGTAATGTCATAATCACTTATGTAAATTTTTATATAAAATGTATTAGTCCAATCGTTTGTTGATCCACACCGCGTAGTTTAATGTTGTGAGTAAAGTAAAAAGTAAGTAGCAACCCATTAACGTCCCACAGCTGGGCACAGGTCTCCTCACTCCAAGGAGCGAGGGTTTTTAGAGCATAGACCTACTACGCTGCTCCACTGCGGATTGGCAGGCATAGTACACAAGTGCACCTATTCCTTCACTCTCATAGTCTGATGTGACGGGAATCCGACACGACTGTAGAGAGATCAGGCGCAAGACCGACAGCTCTCCGAGGCACGGGGGTGGATCACACCGCAAACTTCCCCACTTCGGACAAATATTGAGAAAATCTTAATAGAAAACTCGATATCGATTTTGAATTGGCCTGACCCGGGACTCGAACCCAGGACCTCATGTCTGTAGTCGAACACTAGACCAAAGAGGTAGTTAAAAATGTATTCACGCCAAAATATTATTACAAAAGTATTGTTTAATAAAAACGTTTTAATTTTGTATACATACATACATAGCATCACGCCTCATTCTCTTCGGGGTAGGCAGAGACAACATCCTTCCACTTGCCACGATCCTTGCATATCTCCTTCGCTTCTTTCATTCTCATTAAATCTTTCATACAAGTTCGACGGTTGACCTGGCCGTTATTTAAAATGTCCTGGATTTGGTCCAGGAACGTTCGCCTTGGTCTTCCCCTTCCAACTTTCGCATTCACTTTTGACTCATAAATCCTGTTTGTCAGTCTCCTTTCGTTCATTCTCTCTACATGCCCAAACCATCTAAGCATAGCTTTCTCAATTTTAGTCACTACAACTTCTTTTATACCACAACGTTCTCTTATCACACTATTTCTTACTCTGTCACTCAGTTTTAATCCACTCATGCTTCTCAACGCTCTCATCTCTACCGCATCAAATGATCTGATATACGTAAATCCTGTACACTTTTATTAATTAAATTACCAATCTATTTTAGAATAGGTTTTTAATCTAAATATTTAATTTATTATTTTACGCAAAGAGTAGCGTTAACGAATAAACGAAGAGACTTTTCGAACGTTATAAATGTGTACCTGGGTTAAGCGTCATTATAGCGGTACCGTATCAAGGGTGATATAACTCATGCGCAGCCTCGTCGATCACTTACAAGACAAATTACATTGCCTCGCAGTAGGGTTGAACAAAATATCATTATAGTATTTCAACTTTTATTTAACCATGTATACATTTTGCTAATTTTATATTATCATCAACTCAAGCGATAGAGGTCCACTGATGGACATAGGTGTTCTCCAAGGTTTCTCTAATACACGATCTTGTGCTGTTTCTATCAATCGGTTTCCGGCATCCCTTATCAGGTCATCTGTCCACGTGATCGCCACTCCAGTGCCTTGGGACCCCAACGTCCATTTCTTCTGCAGATCTCTTCGTTTCGAGTTTGATCTCGAAGAGATTTTCCGAGCATAGCACGTTCTATGTGACTGAGCTTTCTAATAAAGCTCATAGTCGTTAGTCATGTCTCACAAAAAGATTTCCGATCCGAGATGGATTTCGTTAACCTTCTCGAAATTAAGTAAAAAGTAAGTAGCAACCCATTAATGTCCCACTCCTGGGCACAGGCCTCCTCACTCGAGGGTTTTTAGAGCATAGACCCACCACACTGCTGCACTGCGGATTGGCAGGCATAGTATACAAGTGCACTCTTTATTCCTTCACTCTTATAGTCCGATGTGACGAGAATCCGACAGACAGGAGAGAGGACCGGCGAATTAACGTGCTATCCGGGGCACGGGGGTGGGACACATCGCCAAATTCCCAACTTCAGGCAAATATTGAGAAAATTTTAATAGAAGACTCGATTTCGAATTGGTCCGATCCGGGACTCGAACCCAGGACCTCATGTATATAGTCGAACATGCTAACCACTGGACCTATGAGGCAGTTTAGTCTCGAAATCAATCTGCCCAACTACACTGAGTGCCCTAAGCAGATACTCTATTTAAAGTTTATACTTATTATGTTGTCCATACCGTTACACGAAGACAGTCTTATTTTGCAGCATAGTTCTCCAATTGGGAGATCTACCCTCTTATCTTTTGTTGTTTCTGTTTTGGACAATACTCTGTTACGTAAAAAATACCATAAGTTTCGTTCGAAGTTATTGTTTTAACGTAGACTTTGGATAATCGAGAACAGTAAATAGTATTATCATCCCAAATTAATTGAGTCTTCAACATATTCACCTGCTTCACCTATCTTTCAATATACTTCAAGACATTCGATACACATAAACATTTACACACACATCACGGACAGATGATACAATAACACAGTTATATTATTAAACTATCCCCCTCAGAATCGTAACAATAAAGTAAATAGCATCATCAGGAGACTTATTTTCTTGTATTTTCAGATCCATGTAAAGCAAGACAGCGAGAAAATTCTCAATATAAATGTCATTACCTGAAGGCGAAATATTTGAAAGTCTCACTTCTCCCACTCGAGATTTGTTTTTTTATTATCCACAATAGAAACCTACTAGTCCAGACTTGTTCAAGACTCGATCAAGCGACTGACTGTCAAGAATACATGTATTTAATGACCAAACTATTGTCGCTATACTATTTGGATTATTAAATAATATTAGCAAATATATGTCGTGCCAACCCTGACGTGTGTATTCTTTAGAGCACTGGGTATATAAGTGTGTCCTTGGCAGGGTTTTGGCAACTACCTGAACTGCCTTTAGACAATATGGAAGGATTTCGGAAAGTCTGTTTTATTGTGAGTTCTATCTATAAAATTATTGATAATCTTTATTTATTCCATATTAGTCTAGTGGTTATCTTGCTCTAATTCCTGCTGCATTTTGGAACAACTTCTTACGCTTGCTATTATAAAGTTGTCCATATAGGCTGATCAATCAGACAGTCAATCAAAAATAATGAAAGAAAATCTTTAGAAAACCATTTAGTCTGTTATCTGCTTATCTCTTCAGGTGCTATGCTTTGCTGCCATCCATGATGTGACTTCAACAATCAAGGACAGTTTAAATATACCAGAGAAAATCATCGGCGGAGTCATTGACATCGTTCAAAGTCACAAAAACAAACCAGTACCCACGCAACAACCCACCTTCCAAACAAACTACCAATACCCCCAATACCAACAGTGGAACGGGCAATCCAACTATCAAAACCAAGGGTTCCAACCACAACCACAATATCAAGGACAATACCAGAATCAAGGACAGTACAGCTATCAAAATGGATACAACCAAAACTCAGCACAAGGTACCAATTATCCGCAAGGAACCAATAATTTCCCTCAAAGCGGTAGTTATGGTACAAACCAACCAAATTATCCTGCTGGATCTGGACAATCTTTTAACCAAGGGCAAACAACTTCAGGACAAGGTCAATATTTAGTCAACCAATATCCAAACCAAAATGGCCAACAAAGCAATCAATTTCAGACTTCACAGTCAGGTTATTATACTCAAAACCAATCTAATAACCAATTTCAAGGAACCACAACAGGTTCCAATCAATTTAATGGTCAATCCGGGTTTGTGGCTCAAGGATCCGGACAATCCAGCCAAGGATTTTACGTAAATGGTCAACAGCCAGCCGGCCAAGGTCAACAAGGTCCTACATGTATTTGTCAAGCATGGACAAAACCCCAGCAGGATATTTTAGCCGATCCTCCTGTTACAGAGAAAATTCAGAAAAAGGAAGAAGCTCGTAAGGAATAACTAATGACTTTATTTGAAATAGTTTTGTTAAGGTAGTACTTTGCGAAGAATAGGAAGTGAGAATACGACTTCTTTAGACATATGAAAAGATATTATAAATAAAAAAGTGACGTAAGTAATTCTATTTATTTATTATTATTTTAAGGATAAAGTTATTGTATGATTCCTTTTTAAAATCGCCCTATATAAAAGTTTCTTTAAGGTTTTTCTATTAGTTTAACTTAACACATAACTTTGTTTATTTAATAAAACTTACGTCCTACAATGAACAATGATTTATATACTCGTTCTTGTGCCATATTGTCTAATTTAAGATGCGGTTGCATATGCAGGCTGCTGTTAAGTGACGTCTTGTATACGTATATTAATTTTAATAAAATATAACAAGTTTTCATAATGCCTGTCCATATTTTGAAACTAATATATAATGCTGCGTATTTGCTATTACAATTCTGAAGGCGCTTAGATGTAATAACGCGAAAATAAAACACTTTTTCCGCTATTTATTTTAACATACTATTATTTCAATGTAAAGCGTATATATCCTTTTTATTTGTGATATTTTAATATTCTTTTTAATGCGGTAAAGTATTGCTGTCTCGGTGTTTTACTCGTTCTTGTGCTAATTATCTATTTTCAGATGCGTTTTCGTATAGTCTGTTGTCAACATTATTTCAATAAATCATTTATATTTTATACTTATTGTATATCGCAATTAAGTCTTGCATTTGTTATGTTATGTAACATTCTATATTATTATAAGGATACTAGTTTTCATAACGCCTGTCCATATTTTGAAACTATTATATAAAACTGCGTATTTGCTATTACTATTTTGAAGGCGCTTAAATAGAATAACACGATCTCTTTTAAAGTAGTAAGTTTCCGCTATTTTAATTTATCAATGTAACGTGTATATCATCGTAAGTATTCTTTTCCATTTATTTATGTATTCTTGCAAACATTATGTAAACTTCAATATAAATAATGTTACAGGTTTGAAAATTAATAAAAACTTTTGATTGTGGAGGTCTTTGTTTTGATTTTTGGAATAAGTAATATACTTTATTGAATTTACAAAAAAAGATACATATTCTAGTGTACAATGGACGCACTAATGGCTATATAGCAATCTTTTCCTACGTATAGGAAGACCGTCCAAAGAGAGAAGGTATGTGGTTTATAAAAAGGATAAGCGAAGGTTTTTAATTCAAGCTTCTCCTTAAAACACAAAAAACGAAAGGCAAGGTGTATTTTATAAGGAAACTCCGCCCTTTTTTCATCAAAATGCATCAATTTATTATATTTTTCATATTTTAATCCGCATGTGTATAAAATCAAAGCTGTAACACATATACGAAATGAATTGTCGTAATCATATTGCGTGTCGCGCGACAATGTTAACAGATGACATTGTTTTCAATTAAAATTTTATCACATTATCTCCGCCGACAGCCTACAAATTTACCGGACAATACAACTGATGATAATGGAAATTTTAAAATACAACTATCAACTTTAACACTTTACAAATAAAGCAGATATTTTTAGGGTTAAGGCCTTGATTCGCATCCATTTCGTTATGACCTTCCGCGTACTCTCCACATGATAAAGTTAGATTTTAAATCATTCTATAATATTGTAAATTGGAACTTTTATAATATTGCAACGTCTACTTAGGGTCATACCACTAATTATGGCCTATGATCGAGTGGTGAGGAATGAGCTGCGGTCAACGTTATCAACGTATGTGGTGAGCGGTTGTCTGATTCAAGCATTGAAGTCTCTCTATTCATGTTTAACTGTTTGACAGATTTAAAAGAAAGTATGTATGGGTTAAGAATTGATGAATTACTCATCAAATGTTTACTCTAATGCCGATGATCAAGTAACACTTGCGTCATCCGCTAATGAACTACAGGAGATGGGTAATTTAATGAATAAAGCTTTGAAAGGGAAAGTTATGCTTTTTGAAAGAGATGAATCTATGATGACTGGCAATATTTTGATAGATGGGGAACAAGTGGAAAAGGTGAAAGAATTTGTATACTTGGAATCTAAATTTACAAAAGATGGAACATGTGAAAGTGATATTGAAAGGAGAGTGAATGCAGGGAATATGGTAAATGGTGCTCTGCATGCTTTTATGAATAGCCAGATGGTGTCTCAAAGGGCTAGACTGGCAGTGCATGCTGGAGTGTTGGTGCCAACACTTATGTATGGTAGTGAAAGTTGGGTATGGCAGAAGAATCACAAAAGTAAAATAAATGCGGTAGAGATGAGAGCGTTGAGAAGCATGAGTAAGAAATAGTGTGTAGAGAATGAATGAAAGGAGACTGACAAAAAGGATTTATGAGTCAAGAGTAAATGCGAAAGTTGGAAGGGGAACACCGAGGCGAACGTTCCTGGATCAAATCCATCAAGAGTACTCTAAACCGACGAACTTGTACGAAAGGTGAAAATGAAAGACGCGAAGGAGATTTGCAAGTATCGTGGCAAGTGGAAGGATGTTGTTTCTGCCTACCCCGAAGGGAATGAGGCGTGATGCTATGTATGTATATATGTACTTAGGGTATAAAGCTATTTGACGTGAATACGTCCTTAAAATCACATCCATAGGGAGACAATTAAAAATAAACTAATAACAAAATCAGTGGATACAGTTTGGTGTTGTATCTACATATCTAACACCTCTATCCGAAATTCGCTTACAATACTAGATAGCTAAAGGATCAAAGAATTTATTACGCTAAGGACTGTTACACATCGCACGCAGTTGAAGGGGAAGCCCCGCTTTTTACACGTCATTCTGCCTATCGAGATTTCTTTGAACATTCGATTCGTGTGTAGGTTATGTTATAATAATATTTAATATATATCCAACAGCCACACCCCAACTTTACTATTAATTTAATCATTATTATCAGCCATGTTTTTCGGTACTCTGAAGACCTAACCCATAGTTTTACGATAAAAAGTACTGTAAAATTTTAATAACTGTCCGTAAATTTCGGTTAAACTCGAAAACTGCTGGACTGATTTGGCTGAATCATTTGTGGAAGTCCAGGGCTGGTTTATGAGGACAGTAAATATGAAATCTTCTAACCTTGTAGCGCAATACAAAAAAGAGGGTACTCTTCCGAACTTATTTTCATATCATCTGCTACCCAAGTGTAATTTGATGTTTATCTCGTCGTTTAGAAATCAATTAAATTGATGCTTTCCAGAAATCACATCAAATTAAAAATAGAGAAAAAAAAATGATGTGTTTCTCTATTTTGAATTTGTTTTGACATTGACAACCAACAATTTCTGATCGTAACTATAATATTCTTTTAAAGAATTTGGCGAGAGTCTAAGCTTAAAGTTTGCTCCGGTTTTAAAGCTTTTTGTTCCGGTTAAGTTTCCACCAGATGTATCTTATAAGATATCGAACACTTTACAGCTTCCCTGATGCCGAGAACTACAATCCTCCTTATTAAATATAAAAGTAAATGCTGAAAAGAATATTTATTTATCCACTTTTGATACATAGAAAAGATTGAGAGAACGTAGAGGGTCAAAATGCTTTATTAAAAATGAAACAAGGGAAGTGTTTTATCGATTTTTGCATTTGCGTTCCATGTCACATTATATAAAGACATTTCTAAGCTTGTAAATGTTATTTATTTCAAAGTAATTATATTAGTATTATTTTCCGTCTGTCCGTGTCAACTGCTACTTGACATGATACGATAGTTCTGTCTCAATTCGGGCAATCAACAATATAAGCATCTCTTTCTTTTTAAGTCGTAATGTGTATTATCTATTTCGCTTCTGGGTAATTGAGATAGTACAGATAATACCAGACAATAGAAAACAATCAGATACAAAGTGACCATTACTAACGGTGCGCGTGTCGTGTGTATTTTATAAACTTTGAATGTTTATTTGAGTTTTTTATTTGTGATGTGAAAAACAATGAAAACCATTGAGTTTTATTTTTTAAGATATAAGCTTATAAATACAAGATGGCCTTTTTTCACTATCTCAAAGTTTAGGGCAACATGACGCTACACCAGGGTCTTAATTTAATAAACGAAAGATAACATTGTATATTTTAACTATTAGCAAACATTAAAATCGTAACATTAAGTCTCAAGAGCTATTTGTATTTAACAATTTACTTCGGACAGATTACTCATTGTTTTTTTTCCTTTTTTAGGACATGTTACTTGGAAAATAACCAAAACATATAAGTGGATTTTTTAAATCGATTTGAATCATATGGAAAAGGGGTTAAGATTGACCAGGCGGCCGTCGGATGAGAAGTAGGTCCGGAGGTGCGCGCGCCGCTTTACGTAATCGTTACGTAAGGGGCGAATAGGGGATGCAGGGGGTAACGGGTCGCCGGGGGGCGGGGGGCACAGCGAGCAGGGCGAAGCAGCCGGCAATCGATTCCACACCGCAGTCCGGCTAGGCGTTCGACCATGGCAGACAAGATGAAAGTTGCTGAGCAATACTATGCCCCCCCACCGGACCTGGGCAAGTGGGAGAGCTTCAAGATCTTCCTCTGGAACTCCGAAACCGGGCAAGTCCTGGGCCGCACGGGATCCAGCTGGGGTAAGTTTTTATCACAACATCAAAACCAATTTTGGAGGGAAAAATCGATGACGTCACACTATCCAAACCCCTCCCCCTCTCAAAATCTATTATCTATCCTAATCCTATTCAAAATGACATCTAAATACATCCTTTTACATTACGTAACCACAAATGGCCTGTACCTGTATATTATAATAATAAATTAGGTCATATCAACATTATATTAACAATTTTCATATCGTATTTAGAAAAAAATAAATGTAGAATTATGTAATTTTTGTACCACCCCTTGTTTATTAATAACGAGTTATTACACATTATTTCATGACTCAAATACATTGTATTTTTAAATAAATATATAAAGCACTAATTGATATTTTAATATAAAGGCTATGCGACATCTTGCGTCGACTGTCGTGCGCAGATGTATTAAGATACACCCACATTATATCTTTTATTGTATGCAGAATCTACCTTCATAAAAGCGTTTCTTTTAACTAAAATAGACGATTTGTTATTCCGAAATTGTACAATTTCTATTACAGTTGTAATAAAACAACATAATCCACTAAATTCTTAAAAATGTGGTAGCAAATGTCCAAACTAATAATATTATAAGATCCACCTTGTTTCCTTTTGCATTGCATAAGCAATTCGAATCTACCTCGCTAAGGGCGTTTCTTTTGTCAGTCATTCTACACGATTTGCTTTAATGAAAATTGTAACTCTTTTATTTAATCTATTTAACTCGTATTATATGAAGACAATTGCTGTAGAAAGTCAAACGTTGGCATAAAAATTAAAAAAAAATCAATTTTAAATCTTAAGGGCGTATACCATTCTTTAACCTTTGTAACAAAGTCGTAATCTACTATATTCGTAACAAAAAAATATTTCTAAAGTAATCCGTATCTAACTCGGTAAAGGCGTTACTTTTGTCAGATTTGGCAATATTGAATTATATAATTATTATTCCTTTCTTGGAATCATTTACTTTATCTAATGCTGTGGCATTTAAAGATTCACTCTATTTTCTATTACTGAATTCTTTTAATATTTTCATTTCTTTTCTTTGTTAAAGATGTTAAGATCATTCATACTACATCCTTTGTTTTATTGCTGACAGGTTATCGCTTGACTGTAATCTCAAGTGATGATACAGCCTCAGATGAAATGAGGTCATTTAACTCTTAGGGTTTCTGCACAGCATTTGCTAGTACGTTATCTAGCCACAGATGAAGCTCATCAGACTCAGCTACTCAGAATTCTAAAGGTTCCACTGGGTTTTAGTGAATATTCTCATCACTCAAAGATGGAGGTTTATATTTCGTTTGGCGTCGGGTAAAAGGATTTCACAGAGTCAAAAAGAAGATCGATCTTACGCTTACGGTTTCAATTATAGATGGATTAGGTGATCCATCTTTTAAGCATGTTCAAAGAAAATTCGTAAGATAGATTGGCGCATTATATACTTTACATTTTAATAGAGATGTTAAGTTTGTAATATCCACGTTAACTTAATAGTTTTGGTGCTGCCTAGCTAAGATCCTGGTCTCGACTCATGGAAGGACCATTTGCATTTTCTAATTTGTCTCAGATCGGTGCAAGGCTTTGGTCGTGGCTGTTTACCAGTTTACAAGCAAAGACGAGCTTCTAAGCAAAGAATTTAGCGTTCCGATGCGATGGTGTAGTAATCTCGTCGTCGTCATGTCGCTTCAACCAATGGACGTCCACTGCTGGACATAGGTCCCACGTAATGACGTCCACAAGGCCCGATCTTGCGCCGCCTGGCTCTAGCGGCTACCGGTGACCCTCTTTATGTCATCGATTCACCTTGTGGGGGGTCTCCCTACACTGGGCCGCCCGGTGCGGGGTCGCCACTCCAGCACCTTCGGGCCCCAAACTCCATCGGTTCGTCGGACTATGTGCCCCGCCCATTGCCACTTCAGGTACGCGATTCGTAAGGCTATGTCGGTGACTTTGGTTCTGCTACGGATCTCCTCATTTCTGATTTGATCGCGTAGATGAAATCCGAGCATAGCCCTCTCCATCGCACGCTGAGTGACTCTTTGCTTTCGTATGAAGTGTAGAAACTACAAGAGCTTATATATCTCTTACCAGATTAGCGTGATTTCAAAGTTACAGCAAAGTAGACTAAAAATTACAGTTTTGAAACGTTTTTTCGGTGTTTGGTTCTAACCACGCCCTTTTTTCATATTTATCAGTAAAACTTGACTTGAGTTCTCGTTAGATAGATAGATTCCTTCTACATCATGCAGGATAGTAGTAAGTAAGTAGCAGCCCTTTAACGTCCCACTGTTGGGCACAGGCCTCCTCACTCTGAGGAGCGACGGTTTTTGGAGCATAGACCCACCGGGCTGCTCCACTGCGGAATGGCAGGCATAGTACACAAGTGCACTCTCTATTCCTTCACTCTCATAGTCCGATGTGACGGAAATCCCGAGATCAGGCGCAGGACCGACGGCTTAACGTGCTCTCCGAGGCAGGGGGGTGGATCACACCGCCAACTTCCCAACTACGGGCAGATATTGAGAAAACCTTAATAGAAAACTCAATATTGATTTTTTAATTGGCCCGACCCGGGACTCGAACCCAGGACCTCGCGTCTGTAGTCGAACATGCTAACCACTAGACCAATGAGGCAGTCGCAGGATATCTTACACTTATTACATAAAAAGAAACATTTCAATCCTGGATTCATCGACCACCCTGGATCAAGTCCTGGATCCAGGGTGGTCGATGCTCTAAAAACCCTATTTTCCTGAGAGAGAGCCGCCATTTATGTTAACCTTTACATAAACTTATGGGGTACATAGTTTTGCTTCAAATTAATTGCTGTAAGGGTCACAATTAACTATATAAGTTTTTCATCAGCTCAATCATTTGTAAATACAGTTTTATGAGATCTCGTATGTCGAATTATATAAAAATCTTAATATTCATTGGTCTAGTGGTTAGCATGTTCGACTACAAACATGAGGTCTTAGGTTCGAATCCCGGGTCGGGCCAATTCGAAATGGATATTGAGTTTTCTATTAAGATTTTCTCAATATTTGCCCGAAGTTGGGAAGTTGGCGGTGTGATCCACCCCCGTGCCTCGGAGAGCACGTTAAGCCGTCGGTCCTGCGCCTGATCTCTCTCCGGTCGTGTCGGATTCCCGTCACATCGGACTATGAGAGTGAAGGAATAGAGAGTGCACTTGTGTACTATGCCTGCCAATCCGCAGTGGAGCAGCGTGGTGGGTCTATGCTCTAAAAACCCTCTCTCATATGAGGGATGAGGCCTGTGCCCAGCAGTGGGACGTTAATGGGCTGCTTTAAAAAAAATATATATATATATATATAATGTTGTCCGAGCAATATTTTTAGATAAGCGTTATAAATTACGTCAAAACTTACTCATACAATTATCTCTTCTCTGTGGTAAAACGCTGATAATTCTGGCCAATGCCATGTTTTGGTCCATTTTAATAATAATAAATTCCTATTTCCACCATTTTATTAGTTAAACGAATTGTATGACACCTTTAACAACCTTTTTTATTATATAATTCATGTAAAATACTACTGTTATGTCAGTTTTTTTCACAGCGTAATTTCGTAACGATATCTAAAGAAAAACTTAATAATTTTTCTTTAGACATAATGTCGAAGGGATATAAATTTATTTATCTTATATTTGATAAGAAATATAATAGACAGTTACAGCTTAAAAAGGTTAGACACAAATGTTTTGGTAAATAAAGCCCTGTCAAGAAATCTAACCCCCCAGTGGCCCCAGTGGCTCAATGAGACATTTGTATTGCCGCATGCTCGCGAAACCATTAAATTGTTGTCCCGGTGACCCTAATTACATCGGAACCACCGCTGATCAGAACAGTACCAATAAAACAAAGCCATTGTAATGGGTAACAAGTTTTAGAGAATGAACTGGTAAATAATCATATAGTCCAGATATTAAGTGTATCTCCTTTTCCATATTTGCACTTTAGGTATTCTATGTCATGTCTGACTTAAAAGAGCGGGGCTAAAAATTACAATATCAAATAAATCTTAATCAGTTGTTTGCCTGTGTAAAGGCATTTTGTGACTAAATGAGTTTGGACAGGCCATAATATATACCATAAAGGATTCATAGATAAAACACGTAAATTCTCACTGAAAGAGCAAATAAATCTTTAGAGTAATTTGTGGAAATCACCTGGAGAAAAGGAAAGCAGAAGAAATCAACTAACTGGACTTCTAATACATCATGAGCTCTCACTGTCGCCACCATCTGCATCGTAGATGCTGACGTCGACGCCATGGTAGTGGCGCAGTCTAGGCTTGATATCAAAGAAGGTGAAGATCAGGAAAGCCAGAGATCCAGTTTGTTAAACCGGGTTTGAACCAGCTATCTAAATTAAACTCTCAGCCTCGAATCTCTTCAACATCTTAATGGTTTAAGCCAAAACAAAAGGACTGTTGTAAGTTGTAAGCCCAAAAGATAGATAGTTTATTCAGCTATTGAAACAGATTCTATGACAATTTGACCAGTTCTATGTCACAGAGAGATAGATTGGCGTATACTTTATTGAACATCGTTAAAAAAGACAAAAGAAAAACATAATAACTTAATGTAAATCAGATTTTGTCCGATTGGGCGATCTTATGGCTAAATAGAGAACTCTTCCAAATGCCCTTGAGGTTTGGAAGACGATCATAGAAAGGTGAAAGAAGAAAGGCGGTGGTTATAAAGAAACAGGTATAAAAAGATAATGGAAGATAAATAGAAGAGCCTTTGAAAGTTTTAGTAACCAAAGTCTTGAAAAAATGACTTTCGGACGCTTTGGCAATTCTTATATATCAGAAGCGAAGCTTTGTAGGAAGCCCTAAGTTATAAAAAGAGAGCTATTAAAGAGATTCTTTGTAAGATTTGACAGCAATTATAAAACGAGAACTTTTGATAGTTCTGGTACCCGTAGATCATGGTAAAATATAGGGCAAGAAGGTAGATGGCATTGACTCGGCTGCGCGCGCCTCGTCCTCCGTCAGATCGATCCAAGGACATACGCCTTTCTGCGGTTCCATATTAAATGAGATTGTATCTTCGTGTATCATTTAGTGTTCACAATAATGACTAATTATTACCCACTACTTTTTCTGGATTTACTAATGAATCTGATACCTATGATACTTTCTCCAACCATTCCTGAATTTTATGTGTCTCCAAGTAGGCGAGCCAGTTAAGGGGATTGTTTCTATAGCTAAGAGGTCTCTGAAGTAAATGATGATTTAGGGAATGTTAGTAAAATCTAGCATTAGAAACACTTATAGTTAGAGGCAATTGAAGCTAGTGAAAAATTTACATGCATTTTAAGTTATGGTTTGGACAAGAATGAACACGTTGCGTTAGGGCATTTACAATGAGTTACGGAAATGTGACATATTTTTTAGCCAATGATATATCTATCCGGATTCTGGAATAGTCAAAGGTGGTCTGGAAGAATGTCTACTAAGACCACCTTTGCACGCTTATATCGTATTTTCGCTTAGTTTTGTATGTCTCTTTTAAAGTTGTGTGCAATAAAGTGTTCTCTCTCAATACGAAAGATTTTATCTTAACTAATACTACTACGAGTGAGGCTGTTTGTTTTCTAGGCTTTCACACCTAAACCGCTATATCGATTATCGAGATTTACATTGAAGAGTTCGATGGAACCCTGAAGACGATTTTAAATCCCTTTCTTTGCGTAAAATTATAAAAATGATTAATTTTCCTGAGATCATTGGCGAAAGGGACATTGTATAATTTTTCTATGAAAACGTCTCTGATTAAAGTTAGTTACAAATGAAATCCATTCTTTAGTGCCTTATTAGTCACAGGTATTGCCGGGTGCGGGAGCTAATACGCATGCGTGTCCCGAGGCCCACAGCGCATCCTCCATGACCTGCACAACACCTGCATAAATCACGATGCACATCACTAACGTGAATTCTATCGATTTCATCTACACGTCATGTGAATCTACTATATTTATATCAATTTGTACTATTTATAGATACTAGTACTCGCCCGGTGGTCGAAATTCTTTCTTTGTTTGTTTGTCTTTATTTCTTGTAACGAAATTGCGCATTTCGGTCTTTTTCTTGTATAGATGAATATTATTACGTATATATAATATATATTAAAAGAGTTCTATCAAAAGTGATGTTTCTTTGAATTTATCTTTTAGAGAAGCACGAGATTCCAATTGATATATGGGACGTATTGCTCTTTGTTGTAATATTTTAACAGTTTCAACATCAGTATATTGTCTTACTTTTCGAAAAGCAAATGCAGCTATTAGTAAAGTTAATTCAGCTTAGTCTTTGCTAAGTTTAATATTGAATTAGTAACTGAAAACCGATTGTGAGACGTGTGCTAGGGTACTATTTATATCGACAAAATATTTCTTATTTCTATCAATTTAAAACAACAATGGCGTGTCATCAGCAAATAGCACTATATCACATTTGCCATTTATATATATTAAGAATAAAAAGGGGCAAGTATTGATCCTTGTGGGACACCAATTTTTACCGGTGATCCCAACGACTCAACGCCATTTATGAATACCTTTTGTAGTCTATTTTGGAGCTCAGACTTAATTTAAGGATAAGAATAAATATAATTAAAATAACTAACTTGAAGTATACTTTGGCCCAGTTCGATAGTCGCTAACGAGTAATTAGTGGGCGCGTGTCAACTGGCCGCTGTCCCATTATCACACACTATTAGAGTGACACTGAAAACTGCTGCTGAAGGATGTCTCTTATAATACACTAGCTGTACCCCTCAGCATTCTTCGCGTAGATCCAGATTTCCTGGGAATACGGGGAATCTCTTTTTTGCAAATGGAATATATTTACATTTAAAATCCAAGCCCCCTGGATGGGACAGAGGGCGTCCATAGTGCAGTGCCACCGTATTCTATTTCGGGAGATGATCTTTATCTGAGGCCATCTAAATCCAGCTTTTTTTCATATCGCATACAAATCGCTGCCAGGTTTGTTTGGGTTGACTACGCTGCCTTTTTCTTTAAAGTATCCAGTCTAACGCCTATTCGGGTCTACTCACGGTATAAGATTTCGTTCCCAATTAAAGATTCGTGGCATCTGTTCCAGAGGTTTTGATTTGGAATTCTGTCGGAGCCAGAAAATTACCAGAATTTGTCTGAGGCAAGGCAAATAGAATATGCTGTTTTAATTCCAGCCGAATGGTTCTGCTGTCACGAAGTCATACTTCTCCTCTTGTATAAACTGGATCCCATTGGAATATGGAAACAAATTGACAGAGACTGTTTACATTGCAAACGGAATATGTGTATAATATTTCAGATCAATGATGTGAATGATTTTGTAGTTTTCGTAGGCAGTGATGGTTTTTGTTTATATAATACTGATCCCGTGGGAATAGAGGGTAATAAATTCCCAGTGAGCGTCTATATAATAATAATAATTTAGTGAATTCCTTTCGCAATTTAGATGCTGGCTGATATTTTCATGGTCTCGGGAACTACGCCTTTGTCTAATCTTGGTTTTGCATTATTTGAGAAAATCCAGGGGTGGCTTATGATGTGAGTAAATAAGAAAAACATTATTGGAATATAGGAAAAAAACTACAATTTCGATCTTTTAGAAATTATTCCTGTCAAACAATGGTTTTGTTTCTTTTCCCATTTTTTTTGACATTTGACATTGACAACGAACAATTTCTGATTGCAATTATGATATTTATCGAATTTTGACGGAATCTGGGTGTTTTTGAATAGAAATTCATTTTGTTCCGGTTAAGTTTCAACCACATTTTGACTAAAGTTCAAACACTTATTGCCACTTATCATTTTATTTCTCAAACTCTAAACCCTATTGACTTGAAATTCGACTTCTATGCCTGTATTTGCTAATAATAGATTTCCCTATATTCCCACAGGATGTCAGCTGGTATCCATATGTTAGAAGTACTAAGTTCCATGACCTTTCCAGTGATCGGTCAATTCGATTACACAGCAATATTTTTTCTTTGTAATATTCCTCTAATAGTATTACTTACATACAAGCTCGGCTACTTGACAACAGTTAATGTGTATCTATTGATTTTACTGACACGTATTAATAATAACAGATTTATAATCTATTGCTGATAAATTTTATTGTGTTCTAACAAGGGCTTTCAATTTTGCCTAGATTTTAATACTACAACTTCTGTTCTGTCAGAAAAAATAAATAAAATATCTGAATTATAATTGCTGAATGTTTAATAAGAAATGTGGTCAACATTAAACCTGAACAAAAAGAATTTGCAATCAAAAAAACACGACCTTTGCGACCAGATTTCTGCCAAGTTCCATCAAATTTTGCAATTGCGATCAGAAATTTGTTGGTTGTCTATGTCAAAAACAATTGAACACCAAATGCTTGACATTCAAAACCAAAAATAATTGAAAAATATACTTCACTTTTAAATTCGTCTTTCGGGGTGGTAATCAAATTCTTTCTCTATTATTTGACACAGATAATGTAGAATAGATTCATCACATACGAAAGAGGTCATCGATCTATCATCAATTGCTAAGGATATCCGTGTATTGGCAATTAAAACTTCAGTATCAGTCTTACGTAACTGTAATTAAACCATATAAGACTATGTTATAGCTTTTGCTGTTAGGATCGATCCTCGATTGAAATCTTCCACCGCTCCAGAACTAGATAAATTAGAAAATACTACATCCCCATCATCACTTGCACATGTCACACCTACAAAATGTATTGTGTAATCTATAGATCACAGGTCAGAAAATGATGTAAAGGCACCTCCGAAAATGATTAAAAATGCTTATACTTGAGCTGGCAAATGATTTCTGACTCCTAATTAATTTGAAATAGAGTGTTACGAGATGGTTACAGAAATAGATCTGTATAATTTCTCTTTGTCAGTTATAACAGCTTTCAGTTATTCAACACTTTCTTGCACTTACATAGCAATGTTTGTTTGTCTTTATTTATGCTTGTTCGGAATAACTTCTTAAACCGTTGGATCGAATTTGAGAGGACTTTCACTGTCAGATAGTTGATGCTTTAAGGAATAATTTAGGCTACAATTATGTTATAAAAAAGTGAAGTTTAATATGTTTATTTATTCACAGCGAAAATTCTCCTGTTCTACCTTATCTTCTACTTGATCTTGGTGGGTTTCTTCGCTGCGATGCTGACGATCTTCTACCAGACCCTCGACGCGAAGATGCCCAAATGGCAGATGGACAGCTCAATCATCGGCAGTAATCCAGGTAATATTAGAGGACCATAATCTACTTAAAGTTGCGAAAATGAATTAACATGTAAAGGCTATTTAGAAATTAGAAGGGGACATGTGACACAATTGTATAAAATTCAATAAAAAAAGAAGCTAAAATGGTTTTACAATATTAGGACATATATTAGCTAAGGCTACAATTAAGTTATTTTGACTGATAGCTGGTTTATAGGACAAAATGGTTAAATGAACAAGTGTTCGCCTTCAGTTTAAATGTTTTACAAATATGATAATAAAACTCTGTTTTTCAGGTCTTGGATTCAGGCCGATGCCAGATTCTGCCAACGTGGAGAGCACCCTGATATACTACAAAGCCAACGATAAGGGCTCCGTGCTCAAGTGGGCTGCCGTCATCGATGAATTTATAAACCGTAAGAAATTTTTCAAAACACCAATTAGCTAGCAAAGTACAAAATTATCATCAGATGGTAATTTATCAGTTACGACAATAAGCAGAAGTTCATTCAATGCTGCAGGTAGTTGCCTTTGAAAGTCTTTTATCGGAATTGAGCGTAGATACACTTCATCTTCCTCGGTTTTTCGATTCTTGGACAGCTGCTAACGACAAGGATGTAAATGCCTTAACTTGATAGTACCAGCGGGTAGTTGGTCGCCTAAAAAGCAAATGACAGCCCAATAACATCCCACTGCTGGGCACAGGTCTCCTCATTCACAGGACAGAGGGTTTTAGAACAAATGCCGAATACGCTGCTACACTGCAGATTGGCAGACTACCTATCCAAAAATAGCTCCCGAGATATTACAAAATACCGATGTTGCTCTTCACGAAAAAGCCAAGAAAGGAATTTAAAATTTAACGAAGGAGTTTATTTTAGTGTTTGCGAAGGATTCGAACCCGTGACTCTTGACAACAATTTATGTGCCTTTCCATTAAACATCACGGCTCCTTCGTCTATATATATTTTTCAAATATTTTACCTTCGTGACCATAGTTACTGATCAACATAATATAGTGGGTCACCACGTAATAATTGTTATAAATGTTGCCCTGAAAATAAGCTGTTGTAATAAATATGTCCTAAACTTTGTTTCAGAGTACCACAAGAAGGGCAGTGGTAGTGGGGAAGCCCCTGGAGCTGAGAACAGGGTGCCTTGTTCCCCAACTTCAGCACCTTTGGGAGAGAAACAGGTCTGCGATGTGCCGGTTGACGAGTTCCATCCATGCACCTCCGCTAATCAATACAACTACGAAGAAGCCGGTCCTTGTGTGTTCCTCAAACTGAACAAGGTAACAGAAAACTTACGTAGTTTGACAGCCTCATTTCCTACCAACCTCATGTCCCGGGTTTAATTTGTAACCTGGCAAATTTAGAATATTATATTTTTTAGTTGGTTTATCTCTTCACTAGCCCACCAATGCGCAGTACAGCAGAGATGCCTATGCTCTAAAACTCTCTCACCTAAGAGTTAGGAAGTCCCAAATCCAGCTGCGGACGTTAATATGCTGCAATTTCATATACCTTACCTAGCTCTTCACTGGACATGCTTCGATCACTGCTAGTTATCATGAGATGATGAGCAGAGATGTATCGCCAAGCAGAAAGTTTGAGATTTGGTGCGATGCTCTGTGGAAACCAATAAGAAACAACAAAGTTTAATTGTCATGTGTATTTTTAGATCTTCAACTGGACACCAAACCCTTACAATAACACTGAAGACTTACCATCACATATGCCAGACGATTTAAAGCAGCATATTAAGCTGGTTGTAAGTATCCATAATTTTTTATTTGTCGTTCTTGATTAACTCGAATAAATTCCGGTGGCAGACAGCAAATGTCAAGGACTGATATAAATCAGTATCCAAAAATTCGCCTGTACCGATTTGATCCTGGATTTTCAATGACAACTAGCTGATACTAAAAAAGATCAGCAATTCTCACGGTGTCATTCGGGTAGTCTCCTGGAGTGAGGAATTTGTCATACCCTGTACATTTCGAAAGGAATCTCTTTACTAAATTTCAAACCAATTGCGAATCAATTGTCGCAATGCCTTTATGTTATTGTCTGTCTAATGTAAAAATATTATATACGTAAGTAGAAACATCCTTTGTGTTTTATATATTAAGCCAAGATGGTCTAATTGTGAACCTCGTGGATTCTCTTTTAGATCCTGGACAGGCACCGTTATGCTTCTTTTTACAAACACAAAATTACGTGATTGTTCTTTCCAATCCATGATTGTGTTTTATAATGAAGGAAAGCAATGAAATTCTGCGATGTATGTAGCCTGCCAATCTGCAGTGGAGAAGGATAGTAGGTCTATGGTCAAACAACCTTTGCTCCTAAGAGTTAGTCCCGGCATTGGGACTTTTATATACAGATAGATGTTCCTTATAAACAAATTGCTATTCTTTATACAGTCCGGCAAAAAGGAAGCCAATACAGTATGGGTGTCCTGCGAAGGCGAAAATCCAGCAGACGTCGAGAACATCGGGCCAGTGCAATACATCCCCCGCCGCGGGTTCCCAGCGTATTACTATCCCTTCACCAACAAGGAGGGATACCTCAGCCCATTAGTGGCTGTACTGTTTGAGAAGCCCAGGAGTAAGATCATTTACTTCTTCTACCATGATTTAACAGATAGCATTGCAAAATTAATACTCTACGACTTCATAAACAAGATAATTTGAAAAAGGGAAATTTAGATTTGAATACGTCAAATTTATGAACTCATCAGCGATGACGCAGATAATGAAACCAGTTGTGATGGCTTAGAGATTAGACACGTGGATTTTCTATTAGCTTTTTGTATTACATTCATAAGAATGAGATGACAGCAAAGTTTAAAATTATACCATAATTCTTGCAAAAAAAATATTTATTTATTATTTATATTTATTAGTAAAGTCTCTATCCTGTTATTTCTGCGTCACGATGGATTCTGGATATAGGTCTCAACTAGTCTTGTTTCGATCAGCGGCTTACTAAATATCTGTCCATCCAGAAGGCATTCTAGAGACACTGTTTCTTCTGTTGTAGGGTCAGTATTCCAAAACCTTCGAATCACAATACCATCTTCATCGCTTTTTTAGCTTTCATTCGTTGGACTATCTCCTCGGCATCTTGTTTCCTTTATAACTATCCGTATTTCTAGCCACTAGTAGCCACTAAATTATTGTATATAACGAAATTATGTTCAATTTGCAGCGGGTGTTCTCATCAACATCGAATGCAAGGCGTGGGCGAAGAACATCTTCTACGACCGGTACGAGCGACGCGGCTCGGTCCACTTCGAGCTCATGGTGGACCGCTCCTAAGCGCCGTACTGGCTGATAGCTTGGCGGCAACTGTTTGACACTTGTGTTGCTTGGCCAAACATCAAGCGCTTAGAATTAGAGTGTACGGAACACTTTTGTGCACCGTTAGAGATAAAGCAGACGACTGTTTTAAAATTGGGCAAAAACCAACAAAACCACTGTCCTAATCCATTAGTCAACAAAATATTAGGCCAACGAAAGAAGTTGCAAGTATTACAAGCTCGATGTGTTTTCATCAGGGGCATATCTACACATTCGTCATTTTCTGTAATCCCATCGTCATTTGCCTTAAGACAGAAATGATTATAATTGGGATCAGTAAATGTTTCTGCTACGAAAATTGCATTACCGACTTGGATGGGCTTTGCTACAGCGTTATGGCCAATATCTTTTATTAAAATAGATTCCAATAAGGAATATGTATTGACTAAATCTCTTATTCCAATATCGTGCATTACGGTATCGTTTTTGGTGAAAATTTACCTTAACACATCCGAATGTTTAGAATTAGGTCCACAAATGATCCTCTCAACATTGGAGCAAGTTTACTGATTCGATGCGAGTTGCGTTTATATTTGTTTTAAGTATTTGGACAGCAAATGAAGTCCAAGTTTCAGTAGCAACAAATACCGACTAAAATAATTACTTGTCGGGTTCAAAACAGTCGTCTACATTATCTCTTATTGTTAAACAAGTTGTATTAATAACACGGTGTGAGGTTGCTGTACATTAGGTGCGCGTGTATTAACAAGTTTTTTCCATTATTTGGTCATTTATAAGTATTGTAATGTTCAAATCCTTGTGCGCATACTAATTAGGTTATAATAGGTGTGATTCGATATTTTGAATATCGACGTTATTAATATGATCTCAGATATTTTCTGTCTCAAAGTTATAGAGTTAGTGATTAAGATGTCGGATTTTATGAGCTGTTGAGATTGCAATGGGTTACCTCTGAGCTCTCACGCTATGTTGCTGCTGGTAAGTTGGTGTGGCCAAGTGAGACTTCCATGAGAACTAAGTCGGCCGTGGTTGGTTGCCTTATTGTGTGATTGTCGGTTGCCAAGTACATTCAATGCAAAACTGCCAGGCTCTGGTCTACAAGCATCTTCAGCAGTCGTAACATGTTGAGCAAAGTTAATCAAAGTTGCATAAGACTCCTTATCCGCTGTCACTTTATTTTACCGTTTCTTGGCCAAGTTTGAGACCTCTTTATCACCTGTATTCAGCTAAGTCGGCCGTAATCGGTCACCAAGTTCGACGTCCAGTTGCTAAGTTTACTGATTACAAACCTGCCTGGCATTGGCTGATAAGCATCTTCAATAGTCATAACATATTAAACAAAATGTACCCCAGGCACATGTCCAAACCAAATTTTTCTGGTAGTAATTTACTGATTGTTGGTCAAGTTTTAAACATCCATTGCCAGCTGTACTTGTTTACAATCAGCTAAGTCAGCTTGGTTGGCCGCTGAGTTGTCCAACTGGCATTTGATAAGTTCATCGTTCTTAAAAATGCCAAGTGCCGGCTAAAAAGCTACGTTAACAATAGCCAGTTGATATAGGTTGATGAGGAACAGGTTTATACATGCGCTGACACATGGCTGATCTCCAAGTATTTCGACTGCCAGTTCATCCAACATAAATCTGCCAAGCACCGACTGCCAAACGTTGTCAACAATAACCGGTTGATGAAAAAGATCCTATGATAACTTTATAGTAACTGTATTCACTTAAGTTGACCAAATACCAGTAGCCAAGAACAAATACCTGCCAAGCACATTAGCAGCGTGATTAGTAAAGGGATCTTCGAGTGCTCCCACAATACTTGCTGATAAATCTTGGTCAAGTTAGATATAGCATCTGCCCATTGTACTACTTAGTGTACTAAGGGAAGTCTGTCGTGACTTTCTTCTTAGATTATCAGTTGTCCAGTGGTTCATGTGTAAAAAGTATCTATGGGCTATGCCGTTTCTTTTCTGCTGGTGACATGGTGCTTTTTAGCCAAAATGTCTATAGAAACTATACTCGGCCAATTCAGTCGTGATTGGCCGACAAGTTGCTAAGCACTGGCTGCAATTGTTATGCAAAAGGTATCTCTCTGAGCTCTCACGTTATATTTTTGATGATAACTTGGTGTTCCTTGGTCAAGACATCCAGAGCAACTATACTCAGCCATGGTTGGCCGCCAAGTTGTCGGACTGCCAGTTGCCAAGTTCACCGAACACAAACATGCCAGGCACCGGCTGCCAAGCGTCTTTAGCAATAGCCACATAGTCGGCAGTTAATTTATATTCGTTTTAGAATAGCCCGAGGGCGCCACTGAGTTGATGTTTTCGTTTACACGCTTAAATAATTAACTTTAAATTATTAAATATTTATTATTGTAATGTTTTCTGGACGGAGAGTCAATAAATACGCAATAGTTTGTTCCAATGTAGCTTTCTTTCGTGTGTTTCATTTTACCTGACCTACCTTTATATATATACTTTTTCCTTATCGAATTTCCGTCACGGAAACCAATATCATGGAGGGATTAGCCATTGCACAGGAGACATTAATTTGTGACAGTATAGTGTATGTGAATAAAGTATTCCTACACATGAGATCCAGCACAATAAGAAGTGAATATTGAGAATATTAGAAATTCACTAATATCTTAATCTGTCCAAAATATGGCTAGCGCTGTTAGCGCTAGGTTAGAGTGAGAGAGAAAGAGCCTGCTTCTCGCGTGAGAGAAAGGGACGCCAGACAGACTGGCGTCGTAAAGCGTTACGTAACAGAACGATTTACACTCCTTTAAGAAGTTTTCACTTCAAAACCCATTAAAATTAGCACGAAATAAAGACGAAAGGTCTGAAACGAGGTAATGGCCTTTATATATAAATTATAAATATGTACTTTTAATTGATAAAGATACTAAATGAGGGAGAGTTTATGATGGAAGTAAAGCTGTTACTACTAAAGCCCAACCACCATATTAACCTCTTGTACATAGGAAAAGTTGAGCTATTCCATTGCTGTTTAACACGTTCGCTGCATTACGAGATCTATCAGATCTCGTGCTGTACTTTCGTATTGTGCGTTGACTATAATCGTGTTGTTTCACTCCTTGCGGGAGGTTCTACCGTGTAAAGTTCTTTTAGTATGAATAAGACAAATATACACATTTGCTTGGTTCGAGTCCCGGGTCGGGCCAGTTCGAAATCGATATTGAGTTTTCTATTAAGATTTTCTCAATATTTGCCCGAAGTTGGGAAGTTGGCGGTGTGATTCACCCCCGTGCCTCGGAGAGCACGTTAAGCCGTCGGTCCTGCGCCTGATCTCTCTCTCCGGTCGTGTCGGATTGCCGTCATGTCGGACTATGAGAGTGAAGGAATAGAGAAGTACACTTGTGTACTATGCCTGCCAATCCGCAGTGGAGCAGCGTGGTGGGTCTATGCTCTAATAACCCTCTCTCATATGAGCGAGGAGGCCTGTGCCCAGCAGTGGGAATTAATTAAGTGGTTAATGGGCTGCTACTTACCTTTTACCTTTTTTTACACATTTGCTTTCTACTTAAAGGTGAATTCATGGACATAAAAAAATAGTGATGGATTAGGTCCCTAACGTACAGTAGTATGATTATTTTAATTTTTTGCGTTAACGGACATGTCGATACTCTTGAAAACTTTATTTTTAGGAGACTGATTAGATCCCTAAAAGGTATATAAGGTTAGTTACGAGATCTTTTGTCTCCAAAGCACCAGCTGAAAGTTCTTTGAAAATGATGGTGCAGGGAACGTGTTAACAGGCATCAGTTTTTGAGCTTTCCATTCAGTGTATGTTTTATTAATCGCTAAATAACAACTCCCATTCTTCATTATATATATCATTGTTGTAAAAAGTGGTTTTTGCTGCGATCAGAAACTAATGAGCTACAGGAGATGCTAAATATTATGAATGAAGCTTTGAAAGGGAAAGGAATGAAAGTGAATGTAAACAAAATGAAAGTTATGCTTTTTGAACGAGATGAATCTATGTTGAATGGCAATGTTTTGATAGATGGGGAACAAGTGGAAGAGGTGAAAGAATTTGTATACTTGGGATCTAAATTTACAAAAGATAAAACATTTGAAAGTGATATTGAAAGGAGAGTGAATGCAGGGAATATGGTACATGGTGCTCTGCTCGCCATTATGAATAGTCAGATGGTGTCTCAAAGGGCCAGACTGGCTGTGAAAGTTGGGTATGGCAGAAGGATCACAAAAGTAAAATAAATGCGGTAGAGATGAGAGCGTTGAGAAGCATGAGTGGATTAAAACTGAGTGACAGAGTAAGAAATAGTGTGATAAGAGAACGTTGTGGTATAAAAGAAGACGTAGTGACTAAAATTGAGAAAGGTATGCTTAGATGGTTTGGGCATGTAGAGAGAATGAATGAAAGGAGACTGACAAAAAGGATTTATGAGTCAAGAGTGAATGCGAAAGTTGGAAGGGGAAGACCAAGGCGAACGTTCCTGGACCAAATCCAGGACATTTTAAATAACGGCCAGGTCAAGAGTACTCTAAACCGACGAACTTGTATGAAAGGTTTAATGAGAATGAAAGAAGCGAAGGAGATATGCAAGGATCGTGGCAAGTGGAAGGATGTTGTCTCTGCCTACCCCTATGGGAATGAGGCGTGATGCTATGTATGTATGTAGAAACTAAGTCATTTCTTCTGGCAACAAATATTTAAGTTTCTGTTTATAAAAATCAAACATACATTCTTAATTGTCCTTAATTATTAATCATTATGCTTATTGGTTAAGGAAAACATAGTAGTGGGTAATTCTCGCGTATGTAACCCTCTCTCCTATGAGCTACTCACGTTATCATTACTTAATATTTATGAAATACAACTTGTACGACATGCACCAAAGAGGATTCAAATCCAATAAGTTTACTGTCTACCTCTGTAGGAACTGCGCGCGGAAGTTCTTGCGGCCGTCCACGAGTTCAAGGTGGCTGCGAGGAAATGCGGCCTGCAGCCTGATGCTGATGAGGTCCGGAGCATCAGGGCCCGAGGCGACCGGGCTCTGATTGAAAGGTGAAGAGTGGATCTCAGGTCCCAATTGCAGCCGTGGCCACTGTGGGGGCGATCCGCCCTCACCTGTAACAATGGCTTGCTAGGGGTCGCTCTCTTTCAGACTAGTGCAGGTGCTAATCAAACAAGGTTGTTTCGGAAAGTTCCTGTACCATATTAAAAGTTACCCACCTGCTGCCTTAGCGCACCACACTTTAGCAGAATGTGTAGCCTGGGAACCTCAGCGTTACCTTCTGGTGGCGCGATGCTCTTATAGGCGGAATACCAGGCGGCGCTTGTTTGCGCACCTGCTCCCACCTCCATGCATCCTCAATCGGACTTTTCTGGGGCACCGGGGAAGAATGCGCAAGCTGAACCTCTGGTGTCCCACTTACGGATTAAGAGGGTCCCGCTGGGTTTTAGTGGGTATTGCGAGGGCTCCTCGCTCGCTGAGCCCCACATTCTTGACCTATTCAGATGGGGGTAAGTGGGTAAAAGTATTTAAAAAAAAGGTGTGATGCTCTCCAGTGACAGATGCTGGCTGATGAGGGTTCCGCTTGGTTTTAATATGTATTGCGAGATCTCCACCTCGCCAAGACCCACCCATCCGACGCGAGTCGGGGTGAATAAATGCACTTCCTAGCTTAAAAATAATGGTCATAGATGATACTATATTAATAGGTTCCAGGTTCAACTTTACGACAAATGTAAGAATATATATTGACTGTCTTTGGATTGATGGAGGGCTTCGGGCGTGATTAATTACCATCTCTACCGATACATAAAATAGAGAACACGCTTATTACTACTATATCTTTCACACAAATAACTAATATCCATCTTTGTTGAGTTTTCATCAGAAAGACATATATACTAATATCTTATATATGAAATTCAATTTTCATTCATCTGTTGTTCACTCTACTCGGCAGTGTGGGACTCGCAGGACAATACCCACTAAAACCCAGCGGAACCCTCTACATCTAATGGGTGGGGGGCTAGAAGTTCGCATACGCATTCCACTCAGATGGCTCCCCAGATGCTTCCAACATAAGGGTCAAGTAGGTTGAAACAGGTGGGCGTCCATACGCCTATAGTTCCTAACCCTCCTCCGGCGGAGAGGGACATGGGCTACTGCTTCCCTGGCCTTCGAGCTTGCCTCCTTCTGTAAAATTACAGACTCACAGAACGAGACGAAAGCCCTCCACGCCGTTTCGCTACCGACCATGGCGGCGACTATGGTCGGTAGTGTGAGATCGTCATCTCATCTGTCTACCAACCATTATTATTATTATTATTAAAATTTAGAGAACAGGCTTTATTTTTGTGGGAAAATAATTGCAGGAGATGAAATATTGAATTGTATATCACTCATTCCCCAATGTACCATAGTCCAAACAAGCAGATATAAGTGAATAATAAATGAAATTGATTTAAAATAAACTAAAAATGTTTTACCTACATACGCGACAAGAATATGTAAGAAATAACTCTAATTAATGTTGTCTGAATAAGGGAAGTAATTAAATGCATTATAAATATAAATTTTAACAAAAAAAGAACCGCCTTCAAAACATCTTACAAATATATGTCGGAGAATAAAAGAGAAACGGAGAAGCATAAAGCACAGGGGCGTAGGGTTCTCCGCCGACATCGTCATTAATGGGATCCATTATTTAATTTCTTATTCTGTGGGCGTTTGTATGTCTGTAATTAACTCGGATTATAATGTTCAATCACTTAATGTTCCCTATATCAATTTACACAAACTCATTAACATTAATAGCTAGGAACACGACAGTTTCAATAGTCGACCACTCCGGCCAACCGCCGCTCGAGAACTGCCGAGAGACGGGCTGGACTGCCACTTATTGACTCTGCCCCCACGCCGATACAAAGATGGCGCCAGCGTTCCACAAACTATTACACATGGACCAGCGATCCACAGACTCTTGCACTCCGACATATATTAATATGCTCTAAAAAGTAAGAAATAATTGCGTATTCTTTTATAGCGTTCTTCGTATTCTTATATTCGGAGTCGGCGTCAGCCAAGGTAGATGTCCCCGGGTGTCCACTTGGCAGCGATCGCGTCTCTCCCACCTATAGCCATACATGTAGGCACCTCGGCTGACACCGACTCCAAATATAACAATACGAAGAACGCTATAAAAGAATACGNACTCCAAATATAACAATACGAAGAACGCTATAAAAGAATACGCAATTATTTCTTACTTTTTAGAGCATATTAATGTATTTGTAAGTATGTTTTGAAGGCGGCATTTTTTTGTTAAAATTTCTATTTATTTTTTGATTTTTAGTGAGTCTAAAGTAAACTTGTTGCAATGTAGCAACAAACGTAAGCTCATTGCCATTTGATTACAGACACTTATATTTTCTGCCATAAACCGCACCCTTACTGTAAGCCGTTGAGGAATTCCATTGATCTTCATATTTAACCACGCGTAGCACTTGACCATACCGAAGTTACGGTAGGCAACTCAAATATCGCCGTGTGGCCCCGGCGAAAAAGAATAGGGCCATCCCTCCCCAGTGGGTGTCGTAAAAGGCGACTAATGGGGCGCTCGCACTTCACCACCCACACGCGAGCACACAGACAGGCACACAAACACTTACACGCCCACACTCTCAACGACTCACGGGCCCTGGGGGGTCGGACCTGTCCGACGCGCAGTTTCCCCTGCGCTAGGGCAGGTCCAGGTAGGCTATCGGAACCCCATCGGAGGTGTCGTGGTCATGTCTCGCGGCCTCCGTTGCGGCCGAGGATCTTGCCTTCGTTGGCCGGGTCGCGAGGAAGACAACCTCTATAAAAAATCACCCCAATCCTAAGCGGCGGCGCACCGCGAGAGGATGCATGGCTGATGGGATGATCAGTTGCTAGTGCGACCCCCGTCAGGGTACCGGCCGACCCCCTGACGAGTTACGCTAGGCTTATCCGGGCACAGGGGGCACTGCTCGGATGGACTTTTTATTTCCCCCATACTCGTGGGATTTCATATGGAATCTATAAACAAAAACCCAAACGAAGTTGTTGTGTCGGCGTTTTTCGCGAAGAAGGAGGCGAGTGAGGGTGGAAGGTCGCCGAGATCGTTGTCGGGCTGTAGCAGCCGGGCGATGGTTTCGTGCGAAAGTGACGCCGAGATG
>JACTOM010000896.1:531659-567400 GCA_015832385.1 Elymnias hypermnestra | reverse complement strand
TGACCTGGCCGTTATTTAAAATGTCCTGGATTTGGTCCAGGAACGTTCGCCTCGGTCTTCCCCTTCCAACTTTCGCATTCACTCTTGACTCATAAATCCTTTTTGTCAGTCTCCTTTCATTCATTCTCTCTACATGCCCAAACCATCTAAGCATACCTTTTTCAATTTTAGTCACTACGTCTTCTTTTATACCACAACGTTCTCTTATCACACTATTTCTCACTCTGTCACTCGGTTTTAATCCACTCATACTTCTCAACGCTCTCATCTCTACCGCATTTATTTTACTTTTGTGATTCTTCTGCCATACCCAACTTTCACTACCATACATAAGTGCTCGCACCAACACTCCGGCATGCACTGCCATGCTAGCCCTTTGAGACACCATCTGGCTATTCATAAAGGCGTACAGAGCACCATTTACCATTTACCATTTACACCTACCCTAGAATAATCCCCTTTCTTCTCGATGTTCTCTTTCTGAGATGTTACATATAATCCAGATACTACTTCCTCACCCCACGATATTTTGATGCGAATTAACAGGTTAGATATATCCAAGAATTTCCCTCTTTACCCACGATGTTTTCCTGCGCAGTAACAGGTTACATATACTCCAGAACTACCCCCTTTACTCACAATGGTTTCTTGCGGGTTGACAAGTTACGCATACTCCGGAAATACCCCCTTTCTTCATGATGTTTTCCTGCGAATTGACAAGTTACACATACTCCAGAATTACGCGTTTTCTTCTCAATGTTTCCTATGGGTTGACAGGTTTCACATGCTCCTGAAATACCCCCTTTCCTCGCGATGTTTTCCTGCGGATTAACAGGTTACATATTCACCAGAACTACCCCTTTTCCTCACAATGCTTTCCCCCGGATTGGCAGGTTACGCATACAGCAGAATTACCCCCTTTCTTCACGATCTTTTCCTTCACCACAAAGCACAATATTGGATTAGAAATATCAATCAAATATTTCTCAGCAACTAGACGGTTTGGCAGTTATTTGAATACGCATTTGGCTATTATTAAACCTGAGTTCTGTCCTAAGTCTAGACTAATGAGAAGCTTCCATCTTATTAGCAAAGACCGTTCCATTACGCAAAACACTTGCGTTGCAGTTCTACGAACAAATCATTAAAATGTGAAATACTTCTTAGTTTTACCATGTTAGACTCAAGTGAGATTAGTCATTAATAGAATCGCTTTTAATGCCACGTTTTATGGTAAAAAGAATCTACATTCATTCTACATTTCATGTTACATCCTTTAAGCCTATTACGCGTAACTGTAAAGGCTTCATTGCAATCCTAGATGTAGTACAATTTAGGTCAATGCACTTTCAGCTTCACTCTCTACAAGATAAAAATAGTTTTTGAAGTCAAATTTGATAATACAATGTGTCTATTTATAATTAATTAGACGGTGTTGAAACGGCGTCTGTTTACACTTTAGTAAAAAAAGGTCTTAATATTTCTATATATTTGTAAATTGTTTTAACAGTTTTTTAATAACAGTTTTAATTTTTAATATTTGATTTTATTTACAATATCTGTCCGCTTTCATTTTGCTTCTTCGGTCTAGTAGTGTTTCATGCAGGTTTCCCTCCATTTTGGCGCGTTTAAGTTCTATGACGCCGCCGTCGTTTACACGCAACTTCTTGTCCTGGAACTTCTGGAACTTTTTTACATAATTAACTTCCACTTCATTTAAATCACCTTCCTCTTCAGCAACAACAGACTGGCTAATTTCCCTACTCTTGTTGCTGCGAATGTTGCACACATCCTCATCTCTAGCAGCAAGGTTCTGGGCAACTATTGAATCGTCTTCCTCATTCACAGACATGAACTTGTTCAGTGAGCTAAGTATTGCTGTTTTACCATCTTGCCAAACATGTTTTGAAGGCGGTTCTTGTTTTGTTCAAATTTCTATTTATTTTTAGTGAATCTGAAGTAAACTAACAAATTTGTCTCGATATGTGTACACCTAAGAACGTGATGCAATGCAGCAACAAACTAAAGCTCATTGCTATTTGATTACAGACACTTATTGAACTTCATATTTAACTACGACTAGCACTTGACCATACCAAAGTTACGGTAGGCAATTTAAATATCTGGATTGGCTATAGAAGATTCTGTCGAGTATCGTTCATTTGCTCCTAAGAATTGAAGGGTTCCATCACTTTGTCATGGATTCCATCATCAGAACCTAACCAAACTATCACAAAACAACCCTCGAAGTATATAAAGTAAGTAAGTAAGTAGCAGCCCTTTAAAGTCCCACTGCTGGGCACAGGCCTCCTCACTCTGAGGAGCGAGGGTTTTTAGAGCATAGACCCAGCACGCTGCTCCACTGCAGATTGGCAGGCATAGTACACAAGTGCACTCTCTATTCCTTCACTCTCATAGTCCGGTGTGACGGGAATCCGACACGACCGGAGAGAGATCAGGCGCAGGACCGACGGCTTAACGTGCTCTCCGAGGCACGGGGGTGGATCACACCGCCAACTTCCCAACTTCGGGCAAATATTGAGAAAATCTTAATAGAAAACTCAATATTGATTTTTGAATTGGCCCGACCCGGGACTCGAACCCAGGACCTCATGTCTGTAGTCGAACATGCTAACCACTAGACCAATGAGGCAGTTTTCGAAGTATATCCTTTCTAATAAAAAAAGAATAATTGAAATCGGTTAGCGTGATCTTGAGCTATTCGTCCATTTGTCACATGCTTACGCAAATTTAACACCTATCCGGTTTTCTCATGGATGCCATCATCAGGACTGGGTTTAAAAATGGGACATTATGACGAGCACCACCATCATTTAAAATCATCAAGATCGGTCCACCCAGTCGGGAGATATGAGGTAACAAACATAAAAAAAAATACAAACGAATTGATAATCTCCTTTTTTTGAAGTCTGTTAATAAATTAAATGAAGCCATTCCTGTGCCATCAAAATCGATTAAGTAATTTCCGAGTTCATTGATAGCAAACATCGTTACGCGAGATTTATATATACTAGCTATTCCCGACGTTGTCACCGGCGTAGTTCATGATCCCGTGGGGATATGGGAAAATATATCAATCGGGGAAAAAACCGTTATACATTGAACGAATAAAAGGTTTTATAAGACATCTAAAACAGAGGATTGGAATTGGTTTTCAATTACATTTCAATTTACATAAATTGTTATTAAGTAAACATAAATAAATGATTTAGAAAAAGTCAAAATCAAGGTCACCGTTTTTGACATACCAACGAGAAGGTAAGTAAAAAAAGATAAGTAGCAGTCCATTAACATCTCACTGCTGGGCACAGGCCTCCTCACACATATGAGAGAGGGTTTTTACGACCCACCACGCTCCACTGCGGATTGGCAGGCATAGTACACAAGTGCACTCTCTATTCCTTCACTCTCATAGTCCGATGTGACAGAAATCCAGAGATCAGGCGTAGGACCGATGGCTTAACGTGCTCTCCGAAGCACGGGGGTGGATCACACAACCAACTTCCCAACTTCGGGCAAATATTGAGAAAATCTTAATAGAAAACTCAATATCCATTTTTGGATTGGCCCGACCCGGGGCCTCGAACCCAGGACCTCATGTCTGTAGTCGAACATACTAACCACTAGACTAATGAGGCCAGTACGTACTCTATAATTAATTAATGAAATACTATGGTTAATTGGATATAATTTTCCTGACTTATTTATTTTCCAACAGGAGGTATCATCGGATTAATTCTCGCCCTAGTGTTACCTTATCGTTATGTTGGTGAGTATACATGTACTATATTTTACAATTAATTCCTACTTAAAAAAATATTTAATTTAGTTTATTCTTAGTTACTCTTTCAATTGTTTTACAATTCTCTGTCATATGCTGTAAAAAATGCTTGTAACCTCTATTTTCGCTGGGAAATGCATTTATTCACTCCAGCAAAGAATTATACCCTCAACCAAATAATGGGGCTCGCTGTTGAACAGAATAACCTCAAGAATTCAGCGGGACCCTCCGCATCCTGCAATGAAGTATAATCCACTGGACGTCCCTTCTTGGAGCCCCACAAAAGACCAAAATGTCTCGTAAGGAAATGCCTTTACGCACTCCGATTTTATCCAAAATCTAATCGGGAGGGAGGGACTCGCTGACAATCCAAAATACACACCAAAACCCAGCTCACCCTTCCCATTCCTTAATGGAGCGCCAGAGGATTGGTAGACGCAATCTACCTAGTACTCACTGTTGAATTTCGCTGAGAAATATAGAAAGGAGGCGAGATAAACGATTTTTCCTCTGGACAGAGAAAGCCCTTGCAACGGTTTCCCTCTAGGACAGGAGAATAAGCTGTTCCTTCCTTCATCAGTCCCTAAAAACAATGGTCTTGGAACAGAGGAAAGACAAAGAGGACTCTATACGCGATCAAATCAAAATTGAGGAGATCCAAAGCTGAATCAGAGTTTCTGACTATAGCACTACAAATTACCAAGCTGAAGTGGCAATAAGCGGATCACATACTCCATAGGACTGGTGTACGTTTGGACCTGAAGGCAGTGTAGGCAGACCAAGCCTTAAGGGCTTTATTAGCTGAGCTCTACGTCCAGAAGTGAACGTCCAAAACATGAAATATACGTTGTAATCCTAATTAGTTATCAAATAGTTTTGACATGTAACACTTGTTTCGCAAAGAGCTGGAAGTGTGGCCGCGGTCCGATGAGTACAACTACGAGCAGCCGCTGATCCAGTTCCGCGCAGCAGACCCTGGGAGCTGGCAACACTGGTACGACAAGATCAACAAGTTCCTTCTTGGTAATTGATATATGTTTATTCACTTGTATGTATAATCCCATAAAGATATAATATAACAATATGTATATATCTGAACCCAGCTGTTTAGTAGTAAATACTGCTGTACCCAGCTGTTTAGTATATTAAACTAATGTTTTCCGTTTTTTAGCATACGAGACAACGGTCCCGGAGGATCCCCCAAGGGCACCTTGCTCCATACATCGTCATGACCAGCGGCTGACATCCCCCAACTGTGAACAAGCGCTCAGGGCCTGGATGCCATGCACCGCTGACAAATTTTATGGATATAGCATGGGCAAACCCTGCGTCTTTCTACGGCTTAACCATGTTAGTGTATTTATCCATATACAAATAATTATACAGATAACAAAAAGAAACAGAAAATAGCCGCTTAAGGACAGTGTTCCTCATAACCACGAGATTATCGGGGAAATGGAGATCCGTAGGAAAACTAAATTTACCGACGTAATCTAACACATTGCGATATCGCACATCAGCTTGTAATAGTCAGGTACATCGAAGAATCTAAGAAGTTGGATTGGAGGCTCCTTAACCTAAGCAGTTCCAATTTAATGCTATTAATATATGATTTATCGTAACCTTCTTACTTGCAGATCCATTACTGGGTTCCAGAACCCTACAACATGACATCGCGTATGTCATTACCTGATGATATGCCTGACAACATCAAGAGAGCTATGGTATTAGTCATTAAGCACTGTTTCGTTACTACCTGTAGTTTACGTGCTGCTTTAACTATTTAGGACGAACAAAACGCAGACATTAGAGTTCTTCAAGTATACCTTCTAAAAAAATAGTCCTACCACCAATACGTTGCATCCTTGTGAAAGTTCACAAATATTTGATTATCTTCTATCAGATCCAAGTATCAATTGTAATTATAGACACGACACATGACGAGGATAATGTAAGAGAAATAATGCAATAATATCACCATGTTGATAGAAATATAAATACTATAAAAAGTACAAGGAAAGCATATGGTTTCCAAAAAAAAATCTTATTAATAATTAGCTGTTTCTATCAGACAACGTGGTGGGTATATAAAGAAATCATTCATAAACAGCAAATAGAGTAGCTTTGGTACTCGCAGAAGTCGATAAATGATTGATTTTCTCGTGCAAAATTTAGGCATCGGGTATGATTACAAGATAAAGAAAATAATCGTTAATATTTTAATGCNTCTCTACGTGATCAAATCAGAAATGAGGAGATCCGTAGCAGAACTAAAGTCACCGACATAGCCTTACGAATAGCGAACCTGAAGTGGCAATGGGCGGGGCACATAGTCCGACGGACCGATGGACGTTGGGGCCCGAAGGTGCTGGAGTGGTGACCCCGCACAAGGTGGACCGATGACATAAAGAGGGTCGCCGATAGCCGCTGGAACCAGGCGGCGCAAGATCGGGCCTTTTATCGGGTATTATTTCGTGAGACCTATGTCCAGCAGTGGACGTCCATCGGTTGAAGCGACGACACCTTAAAAAGAACAAGTAAAGCATATGGTTTCCAAAAAAAATGTACGGTAAAGGCGGTCTTATTAATAATTAGCTGTGTCTATCTGACAACGTGGTGGCTATATAAAGGAATCATATATAAACAGCAAATAGAGTAGCTTTGGTACTTGCAGAAGTCAATAAATGTTTGATTTTCTCGTGCAAAATTTAGGCATCAGGTATGATTACAAGATAAAGAAAATAATCGTTAATATTTTATTGCAGCAAATCCTGGCGAACGAGCAGAGAGGCCAAATTGTAAGTATCTTCTGTAATATTAATAGGAGTGGAATCTACTTTATAAATGATAGATTAACCAGTTCAAATGTTATGACAGCAACGTCTCCCAACATCTGTGCACGGTGATTACGTATGGGTGTCGTGTAATGGAGAGTTCAGCTCGGATATGGAGAATATCGGGCCGATCCAGTACATCCCAGTGAATTCTCCACCAGGGTTCCCTATCAACCGTCTTCACACAGCAGACCGTATTCCTCGCGCTGCGAGGGCTCTTCCAGACTTAAGCCCTGCTCCTCTCATAGCTGTGTACTTTGAAAATCCTCATCGTACGTATTAATAGACTTCAAATAACTCTCTCTGGATTAAGAACTTAAATACTGATTATTCTTGGTCAAGTTTGAATTTTGCGGTGATTAAATAAACGCTCTTTCCTTCATGAACGTGATAAAACCGAAAATTCATTATTTTTCGTAAATAAAACATCTATATGAGATTATATGACTTTACTCTTTATAAGCAAGTACCGTCACTTTAATGCAATAAAGTCGTAAAGTTTGCTGATACACAACAGGTTTGTATATCCTGATAAAGAACGGATATTTAATAAATTACGACTCACTATATAATATAATAAATCAAACACTATTGACTTCATTCATTTATTTAATTTTAACGAATTATAAAGGCGGCAATACCATATTGACAGTGACATTGTCAAACGTAATTGTAGGGAGAACTGAAGTAAGGGCTCTGGCTTCCCCGGCGTCATACCCAGTGTGGCCAGCTATAAACTAGTGTGGCCTTCTACAAACTTGTGTGGCCATTTTAAAACTACAATAAATGATTTGGATTTGAATTAATTTGAATGTTTTTCATCAGGTGGCGTGGTAATCAATGTGGAATGTCGTATTTGGACACGGGACATCGTGTACGACCGTTCAAGTCGGGTGGGACGTGCCAGATTTGAAATTCTTGTAGAGTAAACTGTAAACCACTAAACAATAAGTTATTGTGTAAAGACATAAGTTCGTAGAATATAATGAGTGCAAGCTTGAAATGTTCAAATGATTTCTAATATTAAGCGATAGTTGTTATTCTGTTAAATTGATGAAGTTCGAATCATTTTTTGTATTTGATTCCATTTCAATATGTGATTTGAACGATTTGTTGGTAGAAGCCACATAAAATGTTGGTGTACGAAATATGATCTGTTAATGTGCATTAATAGTTCATCTTCTAACGATAAAATTTATATCACAGAATAACCATAAAGTTCACAGATACTGTCTGCTTAGATTAATGCACTATTGGTTCTAATTGTCAATTTTAGGACAAAATAAAAAGTCAAATTTGTCAACGCTCTCTGCCTTATTTTTAAATAGAATTAAAAGTTTATCATAAAAATATAATTATGCGTTGCTGAATTTGTAGGCTGTTATAATATTAGAATTCACTTTATAAATGTTATTGATATATAGATTTATCAAGGAAGCTAAGTCAAAAAAAAATCAAATACAGTATCTAAAGACGATGAAGTAAAAACTAACTTTATACCTTTCTATAAAAATCAAATAATGATTTTTACACTATTTTGACAATTATAAATTGTTTTCAATAAACGCGACATAACTATATCATTGAATTCTTTGATAAAAGTAAAATTACCTTTATTCATCAAACCAATAAAATATTAGGTTATCGTAAGTATAATTAAGATAGATTTATATGAAAAAATATGTAGTGTATAAGGATATTTATAATAGCATTTATAATAGTCTATTGTACCTATTTTTTTTTATTTGTTTAAAGCTAAGGTTCTAGTTCTTTTAAACCCAAATTAAAAAATTTTAATTACTATATATATTGCGCAATGACACATTAATAAAATTTATTTATACTGAACGTACAATTTAATTTTGATTAGTTTAACAGTGACAAAAAGCTGACGTTACAAGATTATAAGTCACTGTTAATCTCGAAATTTTCTCATGAAGGAGAAATCGGAGGTGTCTTACCCTTTTAGTGCCATGGCTTCTTTTGCAATTTGTTGTAAATTTTTAGACCTTTTCAAATAAAATTATAATATTGTGAATTTGAGTCTATTTCATTTTTTTTTTTTTTTTTGCTGCTTTCATAGCAACAATTGGATTTGTAGGATTTTACGTAGTAGGTACTTGCGTCTCATATGCCCGCCACAATTGCGCACTTCAAACATTCACTGTTCGAAACGTCGTTTAAATGATCCACGGCTACCCACGTTTATAAATAAAACGTCGTGTTAACTACGCTTGGTGCTACAACGTTAAATATTTTAGACTTGCCGCAGCAAAGCTTGATCGGGTTTAACTAGTACTTAATATCAGAGTATGTTTTATGTATCATAGTAATATTTTCTTCCTTCAGATTGAGTGTTATTTAAAATGTTTAAGTTATTATAAAATGCATTTCAAATAAATAATTGTATAGAATACTGATTTATCATTTACATTCCCTGTCTTTTAAAATAATAATACAATATTATTTTATAATACCGGGTGCTTCAAAAAAATGTATACACACTTTGAACTTCCATAGAAAATTTATTTACCGTTCCACAAAGTTAAATTTCAGGAAAATAGAAAGCTGAAAGTCCAATGCTTAAAAAGAAAGCTGAAAGCTGAAATGAAACATGAATAACAAATGTTAATACTGTTCAAATTGGTGACCTGCAGCATCAATACAATTCTGAGTACGAGTCACCACAGATTCTGTACATCGTATCAAAACGTCCAATGAGATTTTTCTACACACTGCTTATTTAAGATCGTGGATGAGGTTTACTCTATGCTAATATACAATTCTGCAGTCTGCCTGCCTTTTCCGTGAAAACAATTCTATAATCGTCTTCTTGTATATTTTTGGCTGTCTATAACAAAAACAAGAGTTTAAAATTTTTAGGATTAAGGTTATAAATGTAAAGTGGTATATTTGCTCCTTCACCACACAATATTGGTTGAATGGAGACAGTTGGAATTCGATGTACAGATAGTTTATAACCTAGATTAACGTAAGGGATACATCATATCCCGCAAGTTTCGAAACTATACCCAGCATAATGATAGTTATCGTCAAATATTGTTCGTCTAATATACAATTCTGCTGGCGTGGCAAGACAGACTGCTTATAAAAACATGTAAATCAGAAAAAAATGTATAACAGATACAGGCCGAAGATATTTTTTTCTTCCTTATGGATGCAATTCTTAATGGAGATCCTTGGGTTCATGGGAACATTCCGCGTGCAATAATAACTGTCTGCCTGTCCATCACAACACGCCTAAACCACTGAAACACATTTCAATATCTGAAAAAAGTTATCTACCATTATATAAAAGGGCGAGTTATCTACCATATTATAAGTTATCAAATAATTTAAATTATAGTCCTAATTTTGAATACTTTGAATTTAGTTTCATTACTTTTTTTATAATCTCCTTGAAAGAAGAACATATAATCTAGTTTTCTTTCTTAGTCTGTTAATACTGTTACTACATAATTGTCGATCTCTTAATTTTTACCTTTAGTTTTAATAAAATTAATAATTTTTAAGCAGTTTTAGAGTTTTTACACCATTTATTAGCCACTAGATTTTCGGCTCTGGGTTCTAACTCTATGTAATCTACATATTGTTCCTTCAGTTTATTTTTCTTACTTAGAAGAATTACTTCAATATTTTCTTCAGATTTTCTATAAATTACCCTTTTGCCTAACAATATCTATTTAAGAACATATTAACATACGTTTATCATCTGTGAAATTTTTATTTATCGAGAGATTATAATTTCCTACAATGAAATTTTATTTCATTTTAAGTTTAATTTATTATCTAAACTCAGATACTTTTATACAATTAAAATATATTATATACACTTTAAAATAACAAATTGTATTTATTTGAAAATATATAGTAGAGTTAGGGCTAAGTATTTTAAAATTAACGTAACGAACACATGAAGATGATATTAACATATTAGAAAATTCTGTTTTTACTTTTTAATAATTATTAAAATAAATTAATCATGGCATTATAATAAACAACAGAAACTTTTGACATTAATAGAAACTTTTGATATTTCGGTCATTGTAACACCATAATTCATGTTTTAAAATAGTAAGAATTTTAGGGGTTTTTCTGGCAACACTGCTCAGCTGTCCAGTCATAGATTTCAATGACATTATTTCTCGATTCTTACAAAATCATTTAATTGCAACGTACTAGTGGGATTGTTCGCGAATCGGCATTTATTTCGTTCCGTGTTTTTTTATTACAATATGGCTCGTTTAAGTTTTTACTTTTTCGGTGCAGTCCTTTGTAGTTTAGCTGTACTTGGTAAGTGTAAATTCGTATAGTCTTAGTTGCTTATCAGCTAGTTTTACATTACAGCGTTGACAAAGATCTGCGCAATGCGAACAAAGGAAGCTTGCATCTAATTGTTATTTATATTCCGCCGACAACGCCTAATAAAATCAATCTAAACAGAATACACAAATTTAAATACTTTTGGTAACATACGACTCAGGGGATGATGATTTAGAACGGTGTTGTCAGTCGGGGTGAATATATTGGCAAACAGGTTTGCTCGGTGGTCCGAGGTGGTGAAGATCGAACTGCTTAAAGCATACAGTAGTAAGTAGCAACCCATCAACTCTCCACTGCTTGACACAGGTCTCCTCACTCATAGGAGAGGTGGTTTTTAGAGCATAAACGCACTACGCTCCTCCATTGTGGGTTGGCAGACAGCAGTATTACAGTGCATCTATTTCTTTACTCTCATAGTCTGATATTAATGGAATTAATCACGGCTGCTGAGAGATCAGGCACAGAACCATGTGTTTGATGAGACTGATTGCCAGATAGCTGATAACGAGTAATACTACTACTATTTATGCCCAATTTCTTAATATGAGACATTATTTTTTATTGGTGAATATTGAAACTGCTAGACTGACAAATAGGCATGTGATTGATGTATTAATTTCTTCAATTTATTGCCAGGTCAAAGTGATGTGACAACACAAAAGCCGGTCACCATTATATTATCGAGCTCTGCATCGTCAAGTGATGCCAGCAGCAGTACACTGTCTGAGCCTACATCTGAAGTGACGGCAGACTCCTCTTCGGGTTATTCAGTGAAGCCTAAAACGTCAACAATTAAGCCTGATCCAACTCCTGGTCCGACACCAGCACCAACACCTGCTCCAACACCTGCTCCAACACCCGCACCAACACCCGCACCTACACCCGCACCTACACCAGCACCAACACCCGCACCTACACCAGCACCAACACCTACACCCCCAAAACCTACCCCAGCACCAGGACCTGTACCTGCCCCCAAACAAGGAAAATGGTCATACACTGACAGTAAAAACGTGACCTGCATAGTTGTCCAGTTTGCTGCTCAATTGAATGTTACATACACAAAAGGAGTTAATGCATGTGAGTAAATAATTTTTATATTTATTTACTTTAAGTTTGAGCTTTGTGACTTGTGCAGTTCATCATCTAATTTATACATTTTTTAAAGGTTACCTTTTTTCAATGTGTTTATATTAAATTGTAAATGTTAAATTGCAAGTTTATTTAGATAAATATTACCTTTTTTATCTGTGTTCCTAGTAAACGAAAGTAAATAGCAGCCCATTTTTGCAGCAGCAGGGATTTTTGAAGCATAGACCCACAAGTTTACTCTCTATACTGTCACTCTCATAGTTTGGTGTGATGGCAATCCAACACTTAGAGAGAAAGATCAGATCCAATGGTTTAATATGCTCTTTGAAGCACATGGGTAGAGCACAACTCAACTTCCAAATTTCAGGCAACTATTGAGAAAATCTTAAATGAAAATTCTATATTGATTTTTGGCTCGCCCCCACCTGGGACTCGAACCCTGGACCTCATGTATGTAGACCACTATGCTGACCACTACATCAATCAGGTAGTCATGCGTGTGCTCCATACTCCCTTAATAGTATGTTATTAAGCTATTTCACTGATTTATTACTGTAGGTCCCAATTTTTAGATCCTAAAAAGATTTTCAGCTGAAGAAATTTAGGAATGCTTTTTCTCTTTTAGGAAACCATTTTTTCATAGTAAGTACTCATTACTTGAAATTTATCAAAGTAACCCCTTTCATAAGGTAGATAAGCATCAACTTTTCCATATTCCCATGGGATCTGGAATTACACGGGAGACACCGCAGGGAATAACTGCAGTTAAATTTCTTTATTTTTCCTAGAGCACACAAATCAAGTACCGTTCTAATTTTTAATGTTTTTAATTCAACTCAACGGTGTTTAGTTTAAAAAATTAGCTGTGGACTAGTGAATATGAGAATATAACTATATTGGTATGTCTAAAAAAAATATCTTTAGATTTAATTTCATGAAGGTAGTTTAAAAAAAAATCTTTTTGTATTCCATAATAAAAACAGAGGATAAAATATCTTATCATATTAATATTTTTATGATAATATGTAAAAATTAACATAATGTATCTCAACTTGATATTTTTTATCGCCACAACCCAAAGCACCAGTTTTTTTTTAAATAATTGTATTCATGGTTATTAATGTTACACGAAATAGTAGTGGCATTTGTATTTTTGTTAATGTACTATTTCCCAAGAAAAGTAACATATGACAATGAATTTATCTATATATAATAATAAAAAAATATCATATATAATGTATCTAAGTGACTGATCTCTAAATAGCTGAACCAATTTTGATAAATAAGATAATATATGTAAATATTATTTTATAATTTTTTCATTGCACAAATTGTAAAAAGGTGGGGTTATAAAAAAGTTTTATCTACCACCCTGCCTGTCTGATAAACGAAAAGTTGATAGATGTGTAGTGCTATTAATATGTAATATAAGGTATAAACAGAAACAAGATAAGAAAGAAAATAAAAAATATAGTTAAAGAAAGGGAATGACATAAATACAAACTAAATCTTAAAAACAAACTTTCTAAAGAGGAAAGAATTGAACTATTAAAAATTGTCCTACTTGTCTTATATACAAAAGTATACCAATATTATTTCAGAGACTATAACAGATATATTTGTATATGTTGTTTCATAATTTATTAATGTTCAACAAAAAACTATTGGCTCCTGTGACATCAAATGATATGAATTTCGTTGAATGTTATGCAGTTGGACAATGAATGTTTGTCCATACAATTGAGCCACTGTTCGCTTTTTATCTGATAACAAACACTGCTCATTGAGTGTAACTAGTGCTACCAAGTTACATCGTATCATACGCTTATGTCTAATATGTCAAACTCCTCTGCTACATCTGTCTGTTTGCAATAAACTATTACCAAACACTTTGACACCCATAGATAGTGATAGGTTTTGTGAACCTTTAAGCTTTTTTCAAATACCCTTAGAGATATAACAATAAAATGCATGGGAAGATCTTCTTTAATTAATTACTCGGTAATTGGAATCTTATTCAGAGGACAGTATGAACCAAGTTACTTGTGTTAGTTACCTTTAGCAAATCATGTGCATTAACATGAGCTTAGATAATACAATGATATACTTCTATCTTTTAAGAATAACTAACACCATCCATTTTATTTTCAAGAAAATGTGGTAATTTGAAACTTATTCAAAGGGATATAGTGTGTTTCCTTATCAAGTTCAATACGTTAGTAGACTTTAGCAATTCATGTGCATTATTATGATCTTTTAGAACATATTATTGGTTTTTTATTATTTGATTTGCTTGATTGGCTTTCTATTATCATTCCCCCGCTACATTTTGTTGCCCACTGTTTTCATATTAGCCGATTGTAAACATGCAGAAGTCATAAATATGTTCAATAAATACATTAAACTACTAAACATAGTTTAGATACTATAGAACATTTTAATCTAATTCACCTTAGCATAAACAATAGGCTTCAAAGGAGCCTTAAAATTTAGGTTCACACTACCAAAATAAATACAAATTAAAACTTTTTTGAAGAGAAGAAACCTACATATCTTAATTAAGTGCTTAAAGGTGGTCTTATCACTATGAAGATATAATAATTAACTTTTGTTGTGTGTTTTTTTTAACAACATTCCATATGCTTCCTCACGTGTTGATCAGATCTCTTATTTTTTTATATGTTGTATTTTTTGCGTCTGTAAATTTTGAATTGAAAACTTCTTTAGCATCTTTGTGAATTGAAAGTTATGTTGGTGGTTCTATTTGTGCTCTTCTTCGGGCCGACCTAGGGGTAGAGAGAGTTAACGTTAATTCATTACTAAAACCTGCAATTATCCTCTTGTCGGTTTTTAGATTCCTTTCATTATCTTGATGCCAAAATTTGTATAGGTTTCACTTCTACTATGTGTGCGTTGCACATTTTTTTTTGTATATATATATATGTTCCTTTTGGTATAATATGTTTCATAATTTAAGCCTTTGTTGCTTCTGTTGAGACCTTCAGATTTTACAATAATTTCTAATGAGCAAAGATTTTCCTTGTTGGCTTTGTATATATCCGTATTTCTCTTTGTTATCATTACACCTGTATAACTCTGGTGTGCTGTGAGTTGCTCTTGTCTTTCTCATAGTGGTCAAAACATTTTTATACCTCTCCGCCTTGTTTCTGTTTATCGGTTGCCCTTTTATTTCTCTTAGTTATCATAAAACCTCTATACGCCTTCGCCTTGTGTCTGTTTATCGTAAGCTCTTTTCTTAGTTATCAAAGCAACTTTCTACCTCTTCCCCTCGTTTCTATTTATGGTATGCTCTTTTATTTCTCTTAGTTATCAAAGCATTTTTAAACATCTCCGCCTTGTTTCTTTTTATCGGTTGCCCTTTTCTTTCTCTTAGTTATCAAAGCATTTTTTAAACGTCTCCGCTTCGTTTCTGTTTATCGTAAGCTCTTTTCTTTCTCATAGTTATCAAAATATTTTTATACGCCTCCGCCTTATGTCTGTTTATCATATGCTATTTTCTTTCTCTTAGTTATCATTGCAACTTTATACACCTTTGCCGTGTTTCTGTTTATCAGAGGCTCTTTCCTTTTAATTTACAAAAATTTAAGAGTTTAAAACATTGAATACGTGTTACAGATATGCATTATGTATGAGTTTATTTTGAAGTGACCCTGAAAGGAAGTAGAGTTTTACATCTCGTCGCATTGCTATTATCTTATTGACAGAGTGTTTTTTATTCGGATGACCTTTGGCGTCTCAACGCTCGTTTATTTTTTGGTGTCACTGTAAAGTGAATTACTTTAAAATAAAATCAGATTATTTTCTATTGAAGTAGGTCTATCTAGCTCTTTTTAATCTTCACATCTGTTTGATTTTAATGAATCTGAATATATGAAATTGAATTAGAATCCCATCGTTTCTTTTACCTGATTTGGTTGTACTTCTTTTTACATTTCTTGAACTCATGGCAAGTCCTAACTAACCGTCTCTTATTATATCGATTGTATAAAGAGTCATCTCGCATCATGGACATTTAAACGTGTTTGTCAAACTAGTTCATCGTTCTTTTAAAATTATGTAGCTTTTAAAAACGATTCTTAGCATAAAATAGTTGAAAAGTTATTACAGTATTAAATAGTGTTATCTATGAAACACTTTCTTACAAGATTAGGTTATTTTACTTGTCTTTTTATACGTAGGGGCTAAACCTATAGTTGGAAACACCTAACAAGTACATCTAATAGTAGTTGGTATCTGTGAGTTCCTTTACGTACATTTAGATCGCAAACTTATTTAGTACTAGCGGCCCGTCCCGGCTTCGCACGGGTAGACATAAATAGGTACAGATATTTAAGTTATAAGCATGATAATTAAAACGACCATGAATTGACAGATATTATGAAAAAGTGTGATTTCTAATATTAAAACTAAGTAGCTCTGAAAAGAACTTTTTCAGTGAAGCATAAAATTAAAAAAACTCGAAATATTCATTGTAGCTTGCGTCCACTGCGTAAGGTAACCTAGTTCATAGTGGAGCACCCCCTTCTCCCGCACTGCCCCTCTCTCGTCGAGTAACTACTCGATGCGCTGCGTGGCGGCCGCCGCCGGCATGTATTTTTATTTTAATTGCATGATATCTTTTGAATGGAATATCCGATTTGCATAATTCAAAAAGTAATCATCAGGTATTAAGACAGTTTTGAATATTAAAGTTATTTATTTGGATAAAAAATTATAAATGACATGGATAGCACGGTCTGATTTTGATCGGCATTTCTATCAATTTGTTAAATGTAAAAAAGGAGTTATAGTGACGCAACTACAATAGTTAGACATAAGGTCTAGCGAAGTTTTTTGTAGATATTGATATATTCTACAATATTGTCGAACATTTTTTTGTCCTATCATTAATACTCTTCACAGCGTATGCGATGAAAGGCATTTTACACCTTCGGTACTAAATATGGTTTATGTTACACATTGATAATGTAGCTTTCTAATGTAAAAAGAATTATTAAAATACAAATATTTCCCCTTTATTATATTAGGGTAGATATCATACATTACCTTGATAAAAGCACAGAAGCTCACTTCATCTCTTATTAAAACATATTTGCTAAAAGATTGTTGGTTCACATAAAAACCTGTTGTAGACCTATAAGTCAATTGGTAGACAGGTTTTACATGGAACCGTTGCATTATTCAACTAATCGTCACGTAATTCCCTGTTATACGACTATTGTCAATTAGTAAATTATCTATAAGGACATTTTAAATGCGAAACTAACATTCTATCGCTTTAATGTTTAAGACTAAACCGATTTACAATCATAGTCCACCAAATATAACGAAAATAGGTGTGTAATTATTTTATTTCACAATCAAATAGCTTATTTCCATTAAATATTTACATAATATAACAAATTTTTGTACCTATACAGGCACGTTAGTAAATATTACGTATAAATTAAGAGGATGTAGGGGAAAAATGGATTTGTGGACACTTATCGTTTTATTGTTTGTATTAAGAGGGTTTTTTTTTTATAGATAGATTCCAAGTGCGGGTGCGATCATGGTGGAGGCGATCCGTCCTCGCCTCGAACAATGGTTAGATAGGCGGCACGGATCGCTTACCTTTAGGCTGGTGCAAGTACTGACCGGACACGGATGTTTCGGAAAGTACTTGCATCAGATAGCACGACGGGAAGAGTCCTCTATCTGCCATCAGTGTGGTGCGCCTGCCGATACGGCGACCCACACTATGGCAGAATGTCCGGCTTGGGGACCACAGCGACATCCACTGATGTCCCTCATCGGAGCGGATCTCTCACTGCCAAGTGTAGTGGGCGCCATGCTTGACAGTGAGATAGGATGGAATGCAGTTGCCTCCTTCTGCGAAGCCGTCATTTCTCTGAAGGAGGCAATGGAGCGAGTACGAGAAGCTGCAGCGGATGCTGCTCCCCTAAGGAGGAGGAGGCTGGGTGGCAGGAGGCGTCTTTACGAACGCCTCTTGTCTCCTCCTTGAACATCCTCAGTCGGTTCACCCGGGAGTGTCAGAGTGAATGCGCAAGGGAGCCTCTGACACTCCACATTCAGGGTGAGGAGGGTGTCGCTGGGTTTTAGTGGGTATTCTGGCCTTGCCGGTGAGTCCCACACTCCCTGCCTAGTGGCAGGGGTGCGCAAATGCATTTCCCAGCGAGAAAAAAAAAGGTTTTATAGATAGATAAAGAAGTGGAACGATATGTTTCCCTTTAAAAAAAATAGCGTCCGAAGGTAGGACGTCACTAGCCAGTAAGTCTTGTTAAGTATAATTGAATTATTGTTGATAGTCGCTCGTTTGTTGTTGCCCTTATAGTCTGCTGTATCATATTTTCCTGGAACGAATATGTACTGATAAAATTACTGTATGTAAAATATAAAATTTATCGAGAAATACCAGTGAGTCATGTTCTATATTAGATCTGCTTTGATTATTGGTCAGTAAAAACTCGAACAGGTTTTGTTTTATATTCGCTTGTGTCAATTTTAATATACTTTCTTAAATTTAACATAATTCGATGTCAATAAAACCGAGTTAGTTATTCTATTTATAACTCAAGACCGGCTAGATGTCACGAATAACTATTAAATAGCCACGATAGATTCCCAGGAATAGTAGATTACTATTAAATTGCCTTAATAGATTTCCAGAAATAGCAGAATAACTATTAAAACATCAGCGAAGTACACAGAAAACAAAATTATAAGGTACAAAAGACAAAAAGATCGGTCTGCATGGTTGTAAATCATTCGATATATATAATAGGGAAAAGGAACGCCTCAAATCTCCTAAACTATAGGCCCAAGTGATATTCTGTGAGACCGTAATCTCGCTTAAAGAGGCTCACTAGCGAGAAAGGGAGAATGTAATAGAGTGGCTATCTCACTACCGAAGAAAGCAAGAAACCTCTTAGTAAATTGTTTGCCTTATTATTTAAGTTACCTTTACTCTGTAAATTTTTATTTATGTAAATAGACGTAATCTGTCATGGCCTTATTTTTAGCGTTAAATGTAATGTAAAAAAAGTGTCAAAATTGTACGCTGTTTGATTACCAATAAAGAATAAAATAAAATAAAATAAAAACTAGGTGGCGCATGTTTGGACACCTCTTCCTTCAGTCGAACTCATCCGAGACACCAGGAAGGAATGCAAAAGTTGCCCCTCAGGTTTTCGTGGGTATTGCGTCGAGGTCTCCCTCACCGACTTCCACACTAATAAATGGCTCGGGATTGGTGCGAAAGATCAGATTAACTTGAAACTTGGCATAGGTACTCCTGTCGTAACGTGGATACTCACTAAGAACATGTTCCCCTATAGTCCTATTAGATGGGATTTTATAAGCGAAAAACGGTCATTTATTGCGTAAAACTTATCTACTTGAAATTGGGCATACATTTTTCTTCGTGACCAATGCCTGATTTGACTAGTAGTCCCAAAAGCATTACATAGTTACGGGACACCTTAGCTGTGCAAACAATTCCCTTAAATGGCACACATAAAAGGTTAGAAGCGGTTGGTTAATTTGAGCATTTGTCGCAGTGACAATGGGTTTTCTCATATCATATTCAAGTTCCTGTTAAATTAATGCATATCCTTTGCAAACCATAGTGAAATTATGTTTATAAAACAACGCTGAAGTCGTGTAGGTAAGTCACGTCATTTGTACGTGAGAAGTATGCGTCAGAGTTTGAGCAATGCAAATTTGATCTTACCGATAATAATTTTGTAAAAATTAAAGAAACAGACAGAGCAATGATGATCCTATGGATAGACACTTGGATACTTTTGTTGTGATTATGTTCTCTTAATAAAAATTCAGCGGTTTCCATTGAATCTATATAGTAAAAAGAGTGAATGTATATCATATAACTAGCCAAACAGAATCAAACTTATTGTAAATTCTAGTGGGCTGCATAAAATTAACAACTCATTTAAGGGTAACTGTATACGTTTCTATAATAAACTCCCACAAGACGTTCTAGAGATTTCACTTAATAAATTCAAAGTCTTTATCAAAAGAAAGTTTGATAGAAAAATCGTATTATAAGTTGCACGATTACTTAGACGATAGAAACGCCTGGGAGTGAACGAATTGCTCTAATTTTTATTAAAATATAGTAAACTAATATGATATTGTAATGATGATGGTAACAAAAAAACAAAATACGCGATCAGGGCGCGAAGGAACCCTCGTAACTTTAGATTTTAAGTCGTTCTGGGGTATCATCATTAGACGTACATTAGAATAAGAGCATGGAAAAGAAAAAAATATATTATTTGACGATTCAAAAGTGCTGTAATATGCCTACTTGAATAAAGATATTTTGATTTGATTTGTTCCTGGGGTAGTTTGCCAGGATGTAATGGAGCAGCGTGATGGGTCTATGCTCTAAAAAGACCCTTTCTATTATGACTGAGGAGGGATGTGCCCAGCTGTAGGACTTTAATGGGCTGTTGCTCACATTTGAAATTCTTGTTCCTTTGGGAACTGTGGGTTAATCTCGTCTAGCTGTAAAAAGTTCTATTTAAAATAATCAATATAAGTTTTAATAATTTGAAGATACTTAAGAGTCATGCCTTATTTTGAGAAGAACATACATACATAGCATCACGCCTCATTCNTATTCCTCACGTCTTCTTTTATACCACAACGTTCTCTTATCACACTCTTTCTTACTCTGTCACTCAGTTTTAATCCACTCATGCTTCTCAACGCTCTCATCTCTACCGCATTTATTTATTTATATTTTGAGAAGAAACTACTACAAAAGCAACCGTATCTCTATAAAACACATTACAATATTATTTTATTGCAGCAAATTCATTCACTCCCAAGTTTATTATCGTTCCTCGTGCAGCCATGATATGAACAGTATATTTTTGCAATACATATATTGCATAAATATAAACTGCATTTATAATTACAAGTAATGCTATATGCTCGTCTAAAAATAGAAGTTTGTTCATTTCAGTCATCGATTAATCGACCATTCAATTGAGTCAATTCAATTGAATCATTCTTGGATGTAAGATTACGATTTCTACAGCTGACGAGTTTGAGCCGCCTGTAACTAACTGCTATCCTTGTTCGGTTATTGGAGGCAATGAGGGCAAGATTATATTCATAGTCACTAGATCGTGATCTCACCTGGTAGTAACGGTCTCGCTGTGCCAGATGAGGCACTGATATCGAAATTTGGTAGGAATTTACGACATTGCATTTATATTGACGCGACACGTAGATTGTCGTTTAAAGAAATTTCATAATCAAATCCTGGGTAAGCACCAATAAGTTTATATTTCTACAAAGAAACTTATGTGCTAGATTGTGCGCAGGAGGAATTCTAGGGTATGCGTAAGCTACCAACCTGCTTTGAAACAGCGTGGTGAGTCTATGATCTTTAAATGATGGATAAAACCATCTAAGATGAGTGAGGAGGCCTGTACCAAGCAGCGGTGCGTTAATAGCCTTTTTTTGCATTGTGAAATGCTTTTACGCACTTACCCCGACCTGAATGGGTCTCGGCGAGGGAGAAGAACTCGCAATACTCTTTAAAACCCAGCGGAACACTTCATCTGTAATTGAGATACCAGAGGTCTAGCTTGCTGTGCTGGTGCCCCAGATTAGTTCGACTGGGGATATATGGAGGCGTACTCCAGGTACTCCACACCTGTGGCAAGCGGGTGACTCGTCTTGGCCAATTTGATGCAGCAACTTTCCAAAGCAACCATGCCCGGCCAAAACCTGTACTAGTCTGTAGTAAAACGTCCCGTGCCCCCCTGGAAAGCCGTCGCTCCAGGTGAGGACGGATCGCTTCCGCAGTGACCACTCCCGCTACAGGGGACCCGAGGTCCTTCCGCCACTTTCAGATCAGAGACTACTCGGTTTAGACTCTGATCCTCTGGACCTTATCGGCGTCAATTGTGAGGCCTTGAACCCTCACAGCTACCCTGAAGGACATTAATATCCTGCTACTTAGCTTACCTTTTTTTTTCTGGGGCTAGTCGGGAGATTTACACCGTGGCTAGTTACTACTTTACCAGTAAAGACACAAGAATTGCGTTATCAAGTTAGCTCGCTACTATCTTAGACCACTTAATATCAGGTGAGACCCGCAAGTTGCCCTGTCAGCAATAAAATGTTTCTTGGTCTATTTTCCTATGAAAATATGTCTGGAGTACAATTATTTATAAATATGATTGCTTTAAAACTAAATGCAAATTTTATTATATTTTTACACCTCTTGAAACTATAAAGTAAAAACCGCAGATTTACGTTCTAGATTTTCCTTATAGCGTAAGACTTCCTCGTACTTCGAGAGATGGGAATCACCAAGTTAATGATATACAGAGGAAGTGTTTTTACCGTGTATATATTAAGTCTTTCAAATTTCTTAAAGGAGTTCATAATACAATCTGAGATTGGACGTTGTAGTTTAGTAGCTAAGATAAGACAACTTTAGCAAAGCAGAAGCAGAAATCGTCTCTAGTCTATACAAATAAATAAAATTGGATTCCAAATTAACAGCTTCTCACTAAATATGTATCAAAGTCAAAATATCTTTATTCCAGTAGGCCTTTACAGCACTAAAATATAAAATTACGATGGTGTACGTTTTTTTTAGTAATCGTTACTATATATATTTTAAATTTATTCTATATTGAGATATATATATAGAACAATTCATTCACTCCCACGCCTATATTGTCTTCTAAGTATTTCTTCAATTTATAGACTAATTTCTCAATTAGCTTTCTTTTAATAAAATATTCAAATTCACTCGGAGACATCTTTGTAATTTCTTCTGGGAGTTTGTTATAGAAACGTATACAGTTACCCTTGAACGACTTCTGAATTTTATATAGCCTACTAGAATTTACAGCAATTTTATTTCTATTTCTTAAATTATATGAGAAGCATTTCCCTTTTTTCGTAAAGTAGGTACTATGGACGTACAAGTTTTCCAATATATATACGCCGTTAACTGTCATTATCTTCACTGCTCTGAATTTGTTTCTTAGCGACTCTGGAATCCATATTATAATTCGCAGGAACAGCCTTTTGAAAATAACTGAAAGATCAGTCTGGCAGTTTCGACTTCCGTAAGACGGCGAATTGTTTTGTTTGTATTAAAGTATAAACGATGCTCTCTACTTTCAGAAAGGGCTGGACCGATGTTAAAAGCACTTTAACTGGCACATTGCTGACGTAATAAGGGGTAACTCGACTTTTGATTTAGAAATATGTCCAGTATTACGCCGGATCAGCTAGTTTTAACACAAATTCCAAATGGCCCATCAGCTTTGTAGGAATGATTTTAATTTGTAAGAAAAAATGAAATGCACATGCTTATGTTGTGGAGGTTATCAACATTTATTCACATAATTTAATCAGCGCAGATATGACGTTCAAATATTGATTTTATATTACCGAGTACGCTTTGGACCGGTGCCAATAATAAAGAAATAACGTTATAGTATTGAAAATGCATAGATTTTACTGGTAGATTAATGAAGCTACCTTTTGTGTTCTTTGAACATCCTTTTCCCCTTTATCAATAGTTCCTTATTCCCTATGATAAACTATTTGAATTAGAATATAAAAATTTAGCTGCGGCTGTAACGAGAACTATTGATCTTCTAATTCTTTATATGCATGGATTATCAATAAGTGGTAGAGCCCACCAGTAAGTTAGTTGCGATTTGCAGTTTTTAAATGAACTCGTTCCCACATAATTCCAGCGAGTTGTTACGTAGGGGAACTGGAAGACGATAGAAATTGGAAAGAAAAAGCAAGGCAGTAAAAATATTTAATTCCTTAACGCTTTGAAATTTTGCTGGTCTATGGGCGGCTGAATTTACTTATCGTTAAGTTAGGAACATGTGCCGGTTTCCCTTTTGTTTCTATGAAAAGGATTTGGCTAAGGCATTTGACTGTGCCCATCATTTGTTGCGTTACGTGTCTTCCAGCGACCCAGTTGAAGTGATGTCTTAGCTAGATACTCCTTATATTCCTTTTCACAACTACCTCTGCTACAACCTTCGATATCACGGTTCTGGAAGATTTATTCCTCGAAATTATGTATAAGACCTAATGTTTCGTTGCAGGAATCTCTAGAGCTATATTTGTTTATTAGCCTTTCTCATTATTAGATCATGCGGTGGTAATCTAAAGTATAGCTCCGAATTTCTTTAATCTTTATTCAGCAAACGTCCTATCCTTTGTAGGGATACTATCAATATTTGCCTTTAGGCACTTTTCTATTTTAGGGGAATTACGACAGTCATTATAATTTCGCAATTCTTTTGCCTATTTATCTAACCTTCGTTCTGCTGTTCTTACATCGGGTTACATAAATGAAGCATAAACCTATCACATCATATTGTAGAAAACTCAACTACGTATCTCAATGTTATGTTATTTTGACTCCAATTGGATATTATCAGCTAACTAATTTAAGCTATCATGTAAGTGGCTAGGTTTTTTTTGCCTCTATTCATACGATCACAATCACATTTAAAGATGTCATCAGTTCTGATTTATGCACAGATATAACGAGTGAGTTAGTTGTCACTGTATGAAGTCAACCATGCTATGGAATTTCCTTTTGTCATTCCTTATCAAACAAAAAACTTGTTTTATGATTACGGCGTTTGTATGATTAATAATTTTGTGGCTGCTATTTGTAAATAACACATGTTTTAATGTGTCATCATTACGTATTACTGCACTCATTCCATTGTAATCTATGTTATTAATATAAAAGAGATCGCGGTTAGCATTTTCATGACCTGAATGTATTTGATTGTTAATTATAGCACTTTTTAATTAAATTCTTTATGGGAGAAAGCCTTGATTATCTGTTTTTGAATTTACCTAATCTTAATTGGTTTTTAAAGTGATATTTTTTTATTAATATCGCCTCTAAGACTCGTGTCAACTGTTCCAACTTGCATCGTGGTTTCACAAAACCTTCACGTTTTTTTTATAAAACTAGCACCCTTATTTTTAATTAGTTATGGACGTCACGTCACACCATGTTCAACGAGGTTCAATATGACGTCAATCCATTTGCCCAAGTTTTCAAAGGTCAAATTGTATTAAGAAAAACGAAATAAGTTGAATTCTTTCATGTTAAAGCAGTATTTTACTAATGGACATGAATCTTTAATGTTGATATAAATTTTATGCGATATTTCTTCCTTGAGTTTATTGGCTTGATACCAACTTGGCGCTGTTTATACCTTCTCTCCCATTTTACCGTCTAAATCTTGTCTAGTTTTGGAAACTGGATACAATCTAGGCCACATTGAGAGACTGGTACCTCATAACGCCATATCATGTCGTATTAACCGGATTTCAGTAAATATAAAGTGATCTATATTCAGATGGCTATTGCGCAATTTCGTCTGCTTTTTTCGTTATTTTCGCATGTTGATTAAAAGTGAATGTAGTCAATTTTGAAGGCTTAAATACTCGTTCATGTATTGTTTTTTTACCTGGTAATTAAATGATATATAAATATATCTTGTATATGCTTTCAACATTCCCAACAAGAGTTCCTTTATTTTTAAAGAGAAGTATTGCATGTCGCATTACGCCGGTAGAAAAGTGGTAAAGTGAAAGGCGCTCGACAGTCAAGGCCAATATGACGGCGCCTATAGCTCGCATCAGTTGCTGATGTTTATATTCTCATTTTTAATTCCTGTTGTTTAAATCAATCTTGTTTAAATTTTTCTTGTTTAAGTCTTTAATAATTTACTTTTTTTATGTTAGTACAACTTTTTAATATATCAATTCAAATATCTTTACGTTTAAAGGTGTCTTTTTATGTAATGAGTTTTCAAGTTCTTGATGGATGACATCGTTATTTTTATACTACTTAATCGTAATGAACCATCATTGACACAATAGTATCGATTTGTTTCTATATTTTGTTAATATATATGAGACGCTATGGAAACAGCTTTTGGTAGATTAACATAGATGGCTTTAGTAGCCCTTTCTATTTGGATCCAAATAACCTAGACAAAGACGCAGGCAGAGGCTAGTATCAAATATCCCGTTTATCTTATCTTCGGATAAGGTAGAAGCCAATGCCCGATTTAAGGCTACCAGTAGCATTTAAAGTAGTAGCCTGAATCAAATTTTTATCTTCCAATCAAAGTATGACAGTGACAGAAATTCCCTTTTGCGATGTATACGCTCATTAAGGGGCTTCCCTTATTTCAACACATCACATTTTTTCAAGGTAAATGCTCACAGACATCACCAGTAATGTACCTTGCGTCATGTTTATAATAACGTCAAAGACGAGTGCTTATTCTACACAAACAAAGTCACTGGCATCAGCTAGTTCCATATAAATCTGTAATTTAACCTGTCACATTACAACCGTGTTGAGCCGTTGTGAAATGTGTGCAAAACGAGCCGTGCATTTTATGAGTCACCGAACACGCCTCGTGTAGATTGTGGACAGTTATTTGCATCGATTTCATTGCACTTCGCGCCGTTAGAACTGACCCTTATGATTGAGGTCGCGACAGCTATAACGGCCTTATTTCCGTGGAAAAGAAGCAGGGTCTTATGAGATTCTTACCTACTAAAACCCCCAAGGTAACAGACTTCAATACCTGCTGCGGTGGCTCTGGCAACTCGGGTAGAACATTTCGGTATGGACGGCCTGGTCTTCCAAGAGGTTTCGGTAAAGATTACACAACCATTTATATTGTAGACAAGCTTTTTTTTTCGCTGGTAAAAGTTTTTATGCACAAACCCCGTCCATGGGTCAGGAGTATGGGATTTGGCGAAGACGAAGGCCTCGCAATACCCACTCAAATTCAGCGGAATCCTCTTCATGAATAAGGCAGCAGGGGTTCAACTTTCGCATTCGTCATAGACAAGCTCAGACAACTTAGTTTCTCATGCTCCCCACATTGCTCGGCGAGGTCACGTAATCACTGTCCCAGAAGACACTCCGGCGATCCTCGCTAACGAAAGCCCATCAAGTAGGGCCTCGTGGGTTCCATGACCTTTCTCCTCTCTGAAGGCGGCGTGCCCGGAGTACCTGGTATGCTACCTACCACCTCACGGGTGCTCTCTCTGTGGGCCAGTAGGCCTCGCGGCTTCTGCCTGAAGTCACTGTCAAAGGGGCATCCCTTATGCCTTCGACGGATGGCTGAGGCCATGGCTCTCAACCGAGTCCTACTGCGCCATAACTGTTTTGTAGAAGGAGAGCATCGCCTGCCAGGCATGCTTACTCATCGCCATAGCCATCGTCACAGAGGTCAGGCAGAGATCACTGCCAACTACCCCGCCCAATGTGGACAGGCCTCCAACATATGTTGTGCTGCATCTATACCACCGCACTCATGACATTCCTCAGTGACTTCACTCCTCGCCACCTTACAGAGGAACCGTTGAAAGCAACTGTGCCCTAAGAGCACTTGTGTAAGGTGGAAAGTCAGAATCCTCAAGGTCAGACAAACTGACTTGACAGACTTTGTGCTGCCTTAACTTAATATTGAATTCGATTTAGTGTAATTGATAAATAAAATGATTATTCAAAAACATTGTTTGTCGCTATTATTCTAATCTAATCACCGCATTCCTCGTTTCATTTTCCGGTTATTATATGAATGGTTTTGTTGGTATTCCGACACGGGAATAGTCGACCAAAGCATCAGCGATTTATTTAACGAGATATATTTTGTTACACATAATAAAACTAGCTGTGACCGCGACTTTATCCGCATGGAAGTCTTTTTTGGGTAACATTTTTAATAATTTAAGCAATTAAATAGTTTTGATGTGGAACAAGTTACTTTCGCAATTATTTTATTTGTAAGGGTGTTAATTATTTATCTGCAACGCGCACTCTGTCAATCGTTGACAATTATGTCAAAAAAGGTTATATTGTCGAAAGTACGAAGGAGGTTACATTACAAAAGTTACTATATTAATAATAATAACTTTATTTCTTTGGGCATAAAAAGAATGATACAGAATTAAAATACCCTGGACCCCTAAACTAGGTAAGCCCGTGACTTAGGGGTTAGTGTTTTCCCAAGTTTACAATTTATTCTACGCCTAGTCTAGTTATTTAAGGAAAAATTAAAAAATGAAAACAATTTAAAACTAAAACATGAGATAGAGATATTAATATTAGTGGTTGTGTGTGTGGATGTATGTGTGGGTATGCGTGCATGTGTGTATGTGTATGTAATTAAATTAACATATTTTCTGTTGCATTGTAGTCTAAATCATTAAGAAATATATATATTTTTTTCAATGTGTGACTGTTTAATTTTATAATGTGTTCTATGGTGCTTAAGTTTTCATAAAATTTACGATGGTTAACGGAAGTCTCTAATATTTTTCTTTTATAACATAAACACGAACTAAAATAAAAGTTAAAGGCCCCGATGGCGCAATGGCGAGTACCCAATTCGCTAGCAGAGGTTTAGGCAATTGCATTTTGTAATTTTTCCTAATTTAGACTGGTGGGAGAGTATACGAATTCATATAGTTTTGTGTTAATTGTTCTATCTAATTAACAATCAAAATAATTGCCTACAAATCTCCTTTTACTCTTTGTTTAACATTGTTAAGATTGTAAGTTTCATCGTTGTAATTTATTTAAAGAAATCCGACGTTTTTAACTATTTTTGACGTTGCATGTTTCAAATTGATTGCCTCATTGGTCTAGTGGACTACAGACATGAGGTCCTGGGTTTGAGTCCCTGGTCGGACCAATTCCAAATGGATATTGAGTTTTCTAATAAGATTTTCTCAATATTTGCCCGAAGTTGGGAAAAAATTGGCGGTGTGAACCACCCCCCGTCCCTTAAAATACAAATAATAAGTACACATACTCTTTTTATTGTTTTGAGTGAATAAATCATTGCCACTGCCTCAAGGTCCAATAGTCCAATAGGCGATGTTGGTCTGCATGCTTTAAAGTTGCTCTCAACGCAGGTGCACTATTATAGTGTGTCTGCAATGTAAAAATCGTGATCAAATGGATCAAATTGAAACTTTTTAGGGTTTTTAGAGATAAAATGATCTTAAAACGGCACAGACTTTATTCATTGTCCCAATATTCCCAATGTAATGTGTGATTTTTTAAGAGACACCAAAAAAAGCCATATTTGTTTATGATTTAAAACTAATGTTAAAGATAAAAAGATTTATAAAGTGAAACTTCTTTAGGCGCATGAGGGTAACATTTTTACGGATGAAACGCTTGATTAGCGTCACGGAGATGTGTAGCGTTTTTTATGCTGATTAGGTAGTTTTAACATTTACAATTAACATGTGGCATTTTAATTTGAAAGAAGATTTAATGAATAAAATGACCAAGCAGACTGACAGAAAGGATTTAGGAGTCAAGAGTCAATGCGAAAGCCGGTAGGGGAAAACCAAGGCAGACGTTCCTGGACCAAATCCAGGACATTTTAAATACCCCGTCCCTCGGAGAGCACGTTAAACCATCGGTCCTGCCCCTGATCTCTCTTCGACCGTGTCGGATTATCGTCACATTGGACTATGAGAGTGAAGGAATAGAGAGTGCACTTGTGTACTATGCTGTAATAACCCTCTCTCATATGAGTGAGGAGGCCTGTGCCCAGCATTGGGACGTTTATGGGCTGCTACTTACCTTTACCTTATATGTTTCAAAGTATTTATGATATAAATCATTTAAAATACGAGTAATTTTCTTAATTCCAAGTTTAAACAAATCTTTTGTTTTATAGTTGCATGTTGTTATACAATTTGTCGTCAAGTGAATTGCGTTCTCACGCTTTTACCGCGGTACACTAGAAATAGTTACGTCGGCACTCGGAAAATATGGATATAATGACAAAGTAATGAATAATAATATCATAAGTATATTTAAAGCTAAGCTAAGCTTTACTACCTTGGTATCAGAGGCTCTGGATTCTATTGTGCTTGGGCAGATTTATATAAATGGCGTTAATTCGTCTTTAGACCAGCTCCAACAAAAAACCAAGCAAAAAAAGCAGGTAATCGATATCCTCATTTCTGAAAGTTATAGAGCTTCAATCTTAGTCTGCATGATGACTTTCCATCAGGTGAGATCTCAGCAATAAAAAACTGTTATCTACACTAATATTATAAAGAGGAAAGATTTGTATTTTTGTATGTAACGAATAAACTCAAAAAGTACTGGACCGATTTTAATAATTCTTTTTTCATTAGAAAGCTACATTATCACTGAGTAACATAGGCTATATTTAGTACTAGATTACTATAGAAATCTTTAGAAATTCCTATTAAAACCAACCGAAGGTGTAAAAAAATTAGCCATAAAATGTCTTTCATCGCATACGCTGTGAAGAGTATTAATGATAGGACAAAAAAATGTTCGACAATATTATAGAATATATCAATATCTACAAAAACCTTCGCGGGACCATATGTCTAACTATTGTAGTTACGTCACTATAACTACTTTTTTACATTTAACAAATTGATAGAAATGCCGATCAAAATCAGACCGTGTTATCCATACCATTTATAAATTTTTATCCAAATTAATAATTGAATATTCAAGACTGTCTCAATACCTGATGATTACTTTTTGAATGATTGAAATCGGATATACTATTCAAAAGATATCATGAAATTAAAATAAAAATACATGCGGGCGGCGGCTCCCACGCAGCGCATCGAGTAACTAACTCGACGAGAGGTTACCTTACGCAGTTGAAAATAAAGTGATAAAGTAAGAAATAGTGTGAAAAGATACCGTTGTGGTATAAATGACTAAAGTTGAGAAAGGTATGCTTAGATGGTTTGGGCGCGTAGAAAGAATGAATGAAAGGAGACTGACTAAAAGGATTTATGAGTCAAGAGTGAACGGTTGGTTAAAAGTTGGAAGGGGAAGACCACGGCGAACGTTCTTGCACCAAATCCATTTGAAATACGGTCAAGAGTACTCTAAAACGACGAACTTGTATGAAAGGTTTAATGAGAATGAAGGAAGCGAAGGAGATATGCAAGAATCGTGGCAAGTGGAAGGACGTGGTCTCTGCCTACCCCTGTAGGAATAGGCGTGATGCTATGTATGCATGTATGTTTAGCATACCTCTTGAGTGTTTTGGGTTGGATTCTTTCTAGTATCTCTATATTGCTATCACTAGCAGTATTCCACAGGTGAAAACCGTAAGTCCATATTGGCTTGTGAATAGTCCTGTAGATTAATATCTTATTTTCACAGGATAAACTGATTTTATTTAACTGACCTTAAACAAATGTGTTATGTATCTAAGCATCTGAATTGTCATAAACGAATCTCGCACTCTATTCTCTGATTTATATATAAACTAGCTGAACCCGCGTCTTCGTCTGAGTGGAATGTTTTTTGGTAGCATTTTCATTAGTTTAGGCAAATTGTATTACAAATAAGAAGCATACGTATACCACCCTCCAAAACCGCCCTTGCGGGTGGAATTTCAAGAAATCCGTTCTTAGCTGACCAGTCGTCAAAAGAAATCGTCGTCGTCGTTGTCGCTTCAACCGATGGACAACCACTGCTGGACATAGGTCTCACGTAATGACGTCCACAATACCCGATCTTGCGCCGCCTGGCTCCAGCGGCAACCGGCGACCCTCTTTATGGCATCGGTCTACCTTGTGGGGGTCTGCCTACACTACGCCGGTCCGGTGCGGGGTCGCCGCTCCAGCACCTTCAGCCCCCAACGTCCATCGGTCCTCCGGACTATGTGCCCCGACCATTGCCACTTCAGGTGGCAATGGGCGATTCGTAGGACTATGTCGGTGACTTTAGTTCTACTACGGATCTCTTCATTTTTAATTCGAAAGAAATTCCTATCATAGCCCTCTCTATCGCACGCTGATTGACTCTTGAGCTTCCGCATGAGGCCCATAGTCAGCGACCACGTCTCAGAACCATAGGTCATCACTGGCAACACGCATTTTACGAAGACTTTGGTCTTTAGGCACTGAGGGATATCGGACGAAATACGCCAGATATTTTCTTCCGATATCCCTCAGTGCCTGACGAAATTGAATAATCCTACCAAATTTCAAGTATCCGCCTCTGGATATCTCTTTTATATATATAGATAAAGATAATGTTGACCACAAAGTATTTTGGATTTAGAAGATTATTGGATATTTATCCTCCACATTTGTTCAATAATATTTAAATCTAATAATGATGATTTCTTTTAAAAATACACTTAAAGGAATCGACAGAGACACCTGAAACACAGTTTAGCTATAAGCCCTGTATCGAGGCTTCCCCCTCCGCCGTACGCGATGTGTTACAGTTCTTACTTAGCGTTATAAATTCTTATATTCCTTAGCCATGCAGTGATGTAATTGAATTTCGGATGGAGGTGATAGATATGTAGTTACAATACCAAACTGCATCCACCGATTTTGTTATCATTCGTTTTTTTTCACCTCCCAATGGATGCGATGTTAAAAATGTAAAGTAAGTAAGGAGCAGCCCATTAACTTCCTACTGCTGGGCATAGGCCTCCTCACTCCGAGGAGCGAGGGTTTTAAGAGCATAGACCCACCACGCTGCTCCACTGCGGATTGGCAGGCATTGTACACAAGTGCACTCTCTATTCCTTCACTCTCATAGTCTGATGTGACAGAAATCCAGAGATCAGGCGTAGGACCGATGGCTTAACGTGCTCTCCGAGGCACGGGGGTAGATCACACCGCCAACTTCCCAACTTCGGGCAAATATTGAGAAAATCTTAATAGAAAACTCAATATTGATTTTGAATCGGCCCTACCCGGGACTCAAACCCAGGACCTCATGTCTGTAGTCGACATGCTAACCACTAGACCAAAGAGGCAGTTAAAAATATGTATTCACGCGAAAATATTGTTACAAAAGTATTTTTTACTTTTTTTAATAAAAATGTTTAAATTTTCTATATATATACTTATTATTTATGACGTCTGGTTGATGGAACTACTCCAATTCTGACCTCTATAATTTTGTTCTTTTAGTAAGTTATAAACTAATTTTACCCCTCAGCGTCACAAAAAACTCTGTAAAAAGTTGTTTTTAATATTCTTTACTAAATATTACATTAAAATTCAGAGTGAAACCAGATTTTCAAGGTCTTTTTTTTGTTACTTACGCCTTTGTAGTGACTTACTTTTGCAATTATGTATGCTTCAGACTACATTATTTGTAAAGTAGGCTTCCATTGTTATAGTAAATTATTATAATAATTAGGTAAGTAAGATTTTGTTTAAATTTTAGTTGGTGAAGCTTGAACGTTTTCTACCTTTATAAGAAACAATAAAAATGTAATTTTTATTTCAATTGTATCGTTTAAATACTTTATAATGATCTCCAATTAATTTTTCTATTGGAATGATTGGTTTTTTTAAAAAAAAAAAGCCATTTGAATGAAAATATGCTATGAAAATCTATAATCGATATACTACATTATTTAAAATTACAACATATCGTATGTTGTAATTAATTTGATGTAAGGTCGATGAATAACCTCTATAAATCCTTATCTACTTCTACTAATACACCTTATAAACAAATAATGATATTTCAATGTAAACTGTTATTAAATGCTTCTATCATACTTCTATTAATATCATATTAAACAATAATTTTTCTTTACCAAAAGGTATTTGTTACAAAAATATTGATTATGGTCAATAAAAATTATCACGAGGACTAAATTTTTCATGCTACTTTTACTTTTGTAATTTCGATTATTATATCTCTCCCTTTATCAACCTAGATCCTAGTTTTTTTTTATTTATAGTAGTATGATGCTTTAAAAGTCATATCATTAAGGATTTTACACTCGACTCTCTCGTTGACAATGTACCCTACACCAAAAATTGCAATAAAACCCCTAAATCAATTTAACTTATCAATTGTTGTCTTCCACAGCTCTTGGATACGTTCTGCTCAACGTCCCACAGAATGCAACTGTTGTTGATGGAAACTGCAATGGTACTGAACAATGGTTGAATCTCAGCTGGCCGGCTACCAACAACACTGTCAACGTCACCTACAACAACATGGTCCTGGCTTACCACAACAACGAAACGACCAAGCTCTACTCGCTCAAGAATCTCAACATTTCTCTGGCTCCAGAAATGTTCCCTAACAGCTGTGAGTTTGCTATTAAATTATCTTACTATAACTTAGCATCACTCATGTAACAATAGTACAATTACATGCTACTCGCATAACAACAGCGCAGTAATCATTACTATTTACTCAAGAGTTTTTGTGCCTAAAAAATGTTTGTTAACATTTATATCATCTACTGCAATATTAATGCCCCACCTAATGAACAACAACATCAGCATCATATACAACAATATGGTACTCAAGTGACAACAACGAAACCATCAAGCCTTATTCAGTAAATAATCCTTTTGTTTATTGCCTCCCAAAAGTGTTTTTAAAGGCTGTGTTTGCATTTCAATTATCTACTGCTATTATTTAGTCTTACTTCGGTAAGAACACTGTACTTGTGTAACAACAAAACTAAGCTAATTGACTCATTATTTCAAAACTTTGACCCTAGGAATTTTTCATGAATTAGCCTTTTGTTCCTATTAAATTTGGGGCATTTAAAACAGTCTATAAAAATTTAGTTCTCTATAGGGACACTACAATTTTTTTACAATCAAATGTTCATGTTATCCTCACTCCTGATTGTATTCGCTCCCACAGACCGTAAATCTAACAAAAACACAACACAAAAAAGCTTCTAACCCCTTGAATAAACAATGTACCAGAGTGGATTGCACAAGCGATCCTCTAGCTCTTCATGGATGTCGAGGGTTCCACTGGACTTTAACAGTGAATGATTGTGGGAGTAAAATAGATTATTTAACAACGGTCGGACCTGACGTTACAGAAGACCCTTTTAAACTTGATTAAAGAATTGGTTTTATTTGAACAATTTCAGCTAACACCAAGGATCCCGTGGACCTTTGGCACGGTGTTGAATGGACGACGCCACTCTCTACCTCATACCGCTGTGCTTCCGCAACTCAGCTCAACATGACAGCTGAGGTGTCCAATGTAGTGGCCACTCTTACACTCTCTCAACTGCAGGAGGAAGCCTTCAGGACTACTCCCGACAAGACCTTCAGTGCTGGTGAGTGGCTAGAACTTTATTGAACTGCAGCTTTTGGGGGGGGGGGGGGGGGTACTACGAAAACCCAATGAGAGAATTTTACTGAATTTATTAATGTAAATCTGGTTACTAATACGTCGTTCCAAGAATGCAAAGCTTATAACGTGGTAGAGTGTACTGAAGAAGTAACGTCTGATGAGGGACTATAATTTCACAGAATCTTTTTCACTTTCCATTAATGAGTAGGGGTCAGGATTTACCACAATTTTTAGTGTTTCTGCTAGTTAGTGCCACCTTTAGTGCTGATAAGGGAGCGAGTGCTTCACTAAATCTTTTTGTAGTCAAGAGTCCAAATATGTGTTAGTAGTTAGTCCAAATGTGTGATAATGATTGCAGTTTATAACGGGAGAGGGGGGAGATAGTATAACAGATTAGGTAACACCTTCATGAAATTCTGGATTAATGGTTAGGAGGGGGGGGGGGGGGGGG
>JACTOM010000896.1:481380-531641 GCA_015832385.1 Elymnias hypermnestra | reverse complement strand
GGGGGGGGGGGGGGTGATTCTGTGAGATGGTAAACTTCACAGAATCTTCGTACAATTTCCTCATAAACTAAAATGACGTCAGGAGATGTTTTGTATACTAAAGGAAGTTTTGTACAGAGGAAAGCCAAAAATTAGTACATTATAAAAGGATTGTGATCATTTATAGAGCCCTGTAGGTTAACAGTTTATCTGCAAATCGTACAATAATAGACTGCTTTTTAATGAATTATAATGTAATTAACTCTCGTTTCGTGTTGTGAGTAACGATTGTAGTGGTGTGCCTTATCGCGGCAGACACGCCAGCGATAACAATACTGGGTCCACTCGCATTAATACTTATCACCGATTCGCTAATTATTAGCTATATTCTGTAGCTCAATCAAATGTTTAATATACCCCTGGAAATAGCGGTTTCCGTGGTAACTTCAGCTTTAAAGGTGCCCTATCGTCAAGATCCATGAAAATGGTCCAACTGTTTCAGCAATTATCGGAAGAAATCAAATTTCCTTTATCTGTAGCGTTTCTTATATCTATTGCGATAATTTTGTTATTATATCGTGGTCAAGTGGGGGATGAAATTTTAAATGGAAAACGATATTTATACAACTGTTTGGATGTTTGAAAATTCATAGATTTTAGTTACGAATAACGTTTCTGAGTTTTTATACCAGTCGGGATTATATAGGTAATTGTACCTATGCATCCTCAATCCACAATACTAAATACCCTTTTGGTTCGTATTGGTTACCATAGGCCAACCATAATAGTATGGCCCACTCTATGTCGCGTCACAGCTAAAGCTAATAAAGACAAAAATACATTATTATGGGATGGGCCAGAAATGGCATGTTCTATATGAATGGCCAGAAATGGGATGTTCCATATTAATAGCCAGAAATGGAATGTTCCATATTAATAGCCAGAAATGGGATGTTCCATATTAATAATCAGGAGTGGGATGTTTCATAGTAATAGTTAGAAATGGGATGGTCCTTAGGAATGGCCAGAATTGGGATGTTCCATATTAATAGCCAGAAATGGAATGTTCCATATTAATAACCAGAAATGGAATGTTCCATATTAAAAGCCAGAAATGGGGTGTTCCATATTAATAATCAGGAATGGAATGTTTCAAAAGGCTAGACTGGCAGTGCATGCTGGAGTGTTGGTGCCAACACTTATATATGGTAGTGAAAGTTGGGTATGGCAGAAGAATCACAAAAGTAAAATAAATGCCGTAGAGATGAGAGCGTTGAGAAGCATGAGTGGATTAAAACTGAGTGACAGAGTAAGAAATAGTGTGATAAGAGAACGTTGTGGTATAAAAGAAGACGTGGTGACTAAAATCGAGAAAGGTATGCTTAGATGGTTTGGGCATGTAGAGAGAATGAATGAAAGGAGACTGACAAAAAGGATTTATGAGTCAAGAGTGAATGCGAAAGTTGGAAGGGGAAGACCGAGGCGAACGTTCCTGGACCAAATCCAGGACATTTTAAATAACGGCCAGGTCAAGAGTACTCTAAACCGACGAACTTGTATGAAAGGTTTAATGAGATTGAAAGAAGCGAAGGAGATATGCAAGGATCGTGGCAAGTGGAAGGATGTTGTCTCTGCCTACCCCTAAGGGAATGAGGCGTGATGCTATGTATGTATGTATGTAATGGAATGTTCCAAATTAACAGTCAGAAATGGGACGATCTGTAGGAATGGCCAAAAATGAGATGTTCCATATTAACATCCAGGAAAGGGATGTTCCATATTAACATCCAGGAAAAGGATGTTCCATATTAACATCCAGGAATGGGATGTTCCATATTAATAGCAAGAAATGGGATGACCCATAGTAATGGCTAGAAATGGGATATTTCCTACGATTAGCATATTTCTTATGAATGGTCAGAAATAAGGTGTTCCATATGAATGGCCAGCAGTGGGATGATCCACATTAATTGCCAGAAATACGATATGGATCAGGAGAATAACGCAATTTAATGAAAAAATAGTGCAATTTTTATTTAATTATAATAATTTTAACATGTGAATAAACATATTTGATAAGATACAAAACGAAAGGTACGTTTTTGTTGCTTTTTGTTTATGTATCGTATATCGTGCCCTCTGCCCCTAATAGTAATTACGTCATTAATGAAAGACTCCTTATTAAGCAATAAGCGGTGCTTCTGAGCAATATTTTGTACTTTACAGTCATTACTGCTTAGCATAAACCTTAAAACTACCCATAGTTGTGTTATTTTAACGACACATCTAATAAAGTTATAAACTCTGCATAGCATCGCTATAAAGAGTTTACACTGTGTTCAATACGTGTTATCGTGTATTTATCGCAACAGTGTAAACGTTTTCCGTGCTGTCACAGGCAGGGACGACCTTGGACGTTACAAGCGGATATGTTACATTAGTTCTCCTAGTTGAGAATATTGAATGAGGATGAGTATAAAACGCATAGAATTTCCATCGACCCAATCTTCTTTAACGCACCTTCAGGTGATGTTACAGTCTAGTGCCAACCTATCCTCTATAACAAAAGGTTAGCTATGGGCCAACGTTAGTTCCGTTATAATTGGTCCAACCGTTAGAAATACGCCGGAACACACACACACACACCCACACACATACACATATAGATAAATTGTGTATTTGTTTCTTCAGGCGTTATTTCTAACTTATAAAGAATAAAAGAAAAGTAAATTATATCTGTAAAACAAATAAGGTCCTAAACAGATACATATATATATATGTGTGTCGGAGTGCAATAGTTTGTGTCAATAGTGACAATCCGGCGCGCGTCTCTCGGTAGTTCTCGGGTGACGGTCCGCCATAGCGGTAGTCTATTGATACTGTCGCGTTCCTAGCTATTATTATCAATGAGTTTGTGTAAAATGATATCGGGAACATTAAGTGATTTAATAAAGTATTTGAATGCACCAACATTACCCACCAATGTCCACAGTATGAAAATTGAATTATTGATGCCATTAATGACGATGTCGGCGGAGAACTCTACATCTTTATGTTTTATGCTTCCTCTCTCTCCTATTCTCCTTCATATATATAAAACGAGTGCGCTTTAGACGACCGAAGTCAAACTTTTTTTTAATATACTGTAATGGCATACTTTGTCGTAGATATATTGGCTATGACAGAAACAGAGATGTGTCGCATTCTCCAGCTAACTCCCTTCTCTTTTGAATTCAACATATAAGCATTTTGCCATAATTGTTTCTCAATAAAGTGTGACTGAATACAATAAAAACACATACGTATCTCTTGTAATATGGAACGCAATTTTTCCCTACTGTTCTTTATTTTCGCCGCGGGACAACGCTTTTATCACCGGCTCATTAAGTAGTTAGAGTAACCAATAAAAGTCCAGAAATCCCTCGACATCCTTGGATCACAACTTACTCTGACACTCAGGTTCATGGAAGGGACAGGAGTTGAGCAAATCTATGCATCCCGTTTCCCAGCCTCATCCCATGCCTCCTTAAGCGATATAATAAGGCACCTGAGAGTGCGAGGATACCTTATGAACTTTCACTTCAATACTCACTCTCTAACTCGAGAGTAAACATTGAATGAACTGGAAGGCCGAGGGTAGGGAAAATAGTGTATATAATAAGTATTGTATAGTTTCCTAACTTCCTCCCGATGCTTCCCTCAGCGATATAAAGAGGCTTCGGAGAGGGTGAGGATACCTTAAGAAGTTTAACTTCAATCCTCACTCTCAAACTTAAGAGATGGACTGGAAAGAAGAAAAAAGTATATAATAAGTATTGTATGGTACCCAACCATCTCCGATGCCTCCATCACAGATATATAGAGGCATCGGAGGGATACCGTAAGAAGTTTCACTTCAATCCTCACTCCCAAACTCAGGAGATTTAAAAACTGAAAGGACTGGAAGGCTGGGGGAAGGAAAATAGTGTATATAATAAGTAATGTATTGTACGGTTTGGTTGTAGCTCGTGAGTGCAGTGGTAACGACGTGCCTGATGCCGTGCCCATAGCTGTGGGCTGTGCCCTGGGGGGACTGGTGGTGGTGGTCCTGGTGGCCTACCTTGTGGCACGCCGCCGCTCCGCCGCTCAGGGATACCTCTCCATGTAATGTGAGTATGAACTCGCTAGATATATGATAATGGATACTACAGGATCTTTTATACATTATATTTATTATAATCTTTAGCTGTAGTTAGGTGTGATGGAAATAAATAGAAGGTTATATATTTATTTAAAAGCAAACTTTTTATCAAATTTGTTTTAGTGTCTAATTAATTGAAAAGTCATAAAATTGACCTCAGGGGAAACTATTTTGTTGAGTTTGATCCTTACATATTATAAAACCAAAGTCCTCCATTGCATGCATTGACAGAAGGGTGAAGAGCTGTTACCACAGCTCTTCACCCTTCTGTCCGCGGCAGTAATGTCCTATACCTAACCCTTATGCTCCCCAAAACTCCACTTATCCCACATACCAAATCTTTCCTTTGCAACTCCCATACCGATAAATGGCGGTATTCCTCGCTGACCTAAATGTCACAGACCGATAACGGGCAGCAGCGTTATCGGTGCGAGAGGATCAGCACTGCGATCACCAACCCACTTGCCAAGCGTAGTGATTATTGGCACAACCACAATGACAAAGACAAGGCAGCAATGGCTCCAGTCCCCGGCAGGCCCACTATACCTAGCTCTAGCAACGGTTATGGTAACGGTGGGGCAGGAGGTGCTAAGATTCTCCTAGCTAGAGAATCTCCGGAAAAGACCCCACACGAAGTAGACCGACGACATAAAGAGGGTCGCCGGTAGCCGCTGGAGCCAGGCGGCTCAAGATCAGGCCTTGTGGACGTCATTACGTGAGACCTATGTCCAGCAGTGGACGTCCATCGGTCCAGCGACGACGGCGACAATCTATACGTTGATTTTCAAGGGACTCACTGGCAAATAGTTTAGGTTGTAACAACAACAACAATAACAATAATAAATAATACTCATTGCTTTATAAAAAAATCATCAATGTCATATATCTATCTTTTAATAAAATCTTCGCGTACAATACTGTGCATACAATAACTGCCTCATTGGTCTAGTGGTTAGCATGTTCGACTACAGACATGAGGTCCTGGGTTCGAGTCCCGGGTCGGGCCAGTTCAAAATCAATATTGAGTTTTCTATTAAGATTTTCTCAATATTTGCCCGAAGTTGGGAAGTTGGCGGTGTGATCCACCCCCGTGCCTCGGAGAGCACGTTAAGCCGTCGGTCCTGCGCCCGATCTCTCTCCTGTTGTGTCGGATTACCGTCACATCGGACTATGAGAGTGAAGGAATAGAGAGTGCACTTGTGTACTATGCCAGCCAATCCGCAGTGGAGCAGCGTGGTGGGTCTATGCCCTAAAAACCCTCTCTCATATGAGTAAGGAGGCCTGTGCCCAGCAGTGGGACGTTAATGGGCTGCTACTTACTACTTTACAATACTATGAATTCGAAAGTTATACAGTATTAATCCTTATCAAATGAAAGATGTCTTATATCTTAGGAATTATCGCAAACAATACAAACGCGCGAGAAAATAAATTAAATATAATATAATCAAATTAATTAACGATCGTAATTGTGTGGGAATTGATAAAACTAATCGTATTTATTAAATATAAGGTGTTTGCGTTTCAGAAACAGCTGTGGGAGGGTTCAATGTACGTAGACAATTAGTGTAGGAGTAAAAACACATCATTTCATTTCACCGCATTTATATACAATAGATTAACACAGTGTTTGTTTTGCTCAAAATTTCTTTGTTTATTTTTATATATAACGATGATGCATTTGGACTGATAGACGGTTGAATTTATAATTTATTACTGGCAAACCTTGTTTAATAAAGTTAAGTTATATTTGGTTGTTTTAATAACGCCCACTTATCCTTTTTCTAGCCACAAACACTTAAGTTGTTTTGCAATAAGGTTCATGTAAATTTTTCTTCAGCGACAAGTACTTGGTTGTTTTATTGAAGCCCAAGTATTGCTCTCGTCTAGCCACATGTACTTGGTTGTTTTAATAACGCCTATGTTAACTTTTCTATAGCCACAAATACTTGATTTTTTTAAATAAACTTTTCTCTAGAAAAAATTTGGTTGTTTTAAATTTTTTAAATACTTGAGTGTTTTAATAACGCCCATGTGACGTTTGCTTCAGCCATAAATACTTGGTTGTTATAAAAAACTTAAACCAATTTGCCATAAGTCAGTGGTTTTTTATTCTTTCATTTCTAATTGTAGATTTTTTTGTTATGGATTATGTTAATGGTAAGTTTTGGGTAAAGAAAACTTAAACTTTATTCCATGAATTCAGAGTTCATGTCCTTAATATTGTAATAAAAATTGGTATCTATATAATAATTGAACAAACATTGGTATAGGTAAATGGTCACTAACTTATTTCACGAATTAGCGTCTCATTTAGCACTTATGACCTTGAGTGACCTTGAACGAGATTAAAAGAGTTAAAACACCTGTAGAAAGAAAAAAATGAATAATAAAAACAAAATAAAGGTAATAGATCGTCCATCAGTCCCAACGCGTCTATAATTCAATGATCTTGTTTTAATTAATAATTGAATTTATATTATTTTCTGTAATTCGACGTGTATTGTATAAGTGAAAATAAATTTAAAAAAAACATGATATAGTTTAAAAATATGAACTTAATATCCGTTTTCGCGATATCGACTGAGTTTATTTTAATTTCTACAATAAAATGTAATACAATTCGTTCAATTCATATTATTAAATACGTATATATGTATTAAAAGAGAAAAAACTATGTAGAAATATAATGTTATGTAATAATAAAATGTCGGAATAGTTGTATTGTCGCAATGTATTCAATTCTATGCTCTATTGATAGTAATTTTGTGTTTAGACATTTTCATATAATATAATTGTCATTCTGTTATACTTCAGTATAATAAAAGGAAACTTTGATTCGTATTATCGGGCGATTCCTTGTGGGCGATTTGTTTGGTGTTGTTGTTTTTTGGTTTATGGATTTTATGTGTGACAATCGGGCCCATATATTTTTCCAACCAAGTGTTGTTAGATATCAACTGTAACATGACAAAATTTCTGATAAAACACCATGAATTTATACACATTATAGTATTTTTATGTATCAATTTAATTAAACAAACAAAACTGCTTTATATGATATGAGAAAACCTTCAGAGAACATGTGGTTAATTTTAGTTAAAATCTTGTTAATAAAACGGGCGTACACAATATATGGTTTACTCTTTATAAATTAATCGATGGATATCTTAAAAGTGTCACCAGTGAAAACAAATCGTTCAAAAGGAAGGTACGTTAAGTCGCATAAATACGTACGAACACGAACACTTTGTTCATGTATCAAAATAACAGTATTTACAAATAACATCCCCACGAATATATTTCACAAATACAGTGCCAATGCTCCATTCATTCAATAATATTCGTGTTATTAACGAACATCGAAATGTTCGTGTCATTAAAGAACATCAAAATTATACGAACCTCGAAATGTTCGTATAATTAACGAACAAAATGTTCGTTGTTTGTTAATGATACGATAACAAACAAATTTGTATATCATGCTCTGTTATAAACTTGTTCGTACGTGTGACACTTTATGGGTTAGTAAAAGACGATGTAGTTTTAGTGTAGGCCCAATTTCGCTACGCACTAAATTTAACTAAACTTAGTTCCTTTGGTAGTTTAGTTTAGTTTGTTCCGTAATTGGGATCTTCATTTGTTATAGATACAAAACTATACGTGTACCTTCTCGCTAATTATAATGTGTAAGAATATATCTGGTTTATTTTGTAACGATTCATTCGCGATACATTTAAGTTGAAGTTGAGGGTATTTTTTTTTTATTATTCTAATAAATTTTTGTTACAAACAACACCGCGTAATGTCCTATTAAGTTTCACGATTAAATAAAAAAATTTAAACTAATTTTGGTTTGTGGTATAATTTATACATAGATATTTTTTATCAGTAAAGGTCTTGAAAAATATTTCATATATTTTTAAAAAACTATATAGTGAGGGATGGTAGTATAAAATTAAGATTTTGTCTATTTATATAAGTTCTACCAATCGCAAAGTATTTGTATCAATAGCTGTCTAAAAGTATATAATTAACCATTAAAATCCGTCTACAGTCGTTTGTTATTCAAAATTAACTAATTGTGTTTTTTTTATTTAAAAAAAACCCCTGCAAATTAATTGCAAAAAATCTGTTAAAAAAAAGTTTTAAAAGGGCTAGATTTCGGAGCCGTTAAATCAAGATAGGTAGTTGACAATATATAGCCGTCTCTTTTTAACACCCTTGATTTGTAATATGCTTTCTCACTTGATATTCCTATTTAAAATTGTTTTCCTTCTTAAATTTAAATAAATGAAGCTTGCATAGATAATTATACGGGTTATTAAAAATCAATGGAATCCTTAAATTTTGACTTATGCGGTGTTGTTTGCTAGATCATATATATCATCTTAATAGAATCGTAGGCTTTATTCATTTAATGGTTTCGTTAAATTCTATTACAATTAATTGATAAAAAAAAGTGCTAAATTGTCCAGAAAGCGTCCTAAGATGTTTAAGGATCGCTGAACTGAGGGTGGGGGACTTAAAAGTTGGTGGATTAGTATTGCAGACTGGTTTGTGACTCGCAGTTTATTCGATTGGTGTTAATCACCAATCGAATAACCCAGTGTCAGTTTTACTTGGTCATTTGTTGCTTAAAATCTACGAAGATCTAACTCGGGTTATATTTTGCTTCGAAAGTGCCTGAAGTATCCTTAGTTTTAAATTCTGAACGGTTTATTAAAAAAAAAAAAAAACGAAAAAGGCAGGAATTTCAATGATATTTTTTTAAAGATGGCTGCGAGTCACAAGGCAGTCAGCGACACCAGTTTGTGATGTAATGACACTTATAATAGAAATAAATGTTTTTTATTGCCAAACTCGGCTTTTATTTCCGAATATCTAACAATAAATACCAATATTATATGTACAAGATTAAAACTAACGTTAACCATTTTATATTTAAAGTATTGAACACGAATTGAAACTTACACGCTATTTTGGCGAAGTGAATAATAAATATATGTAATGGAGGTTTGATTGAATATCAAAATAAGTTTTTTAATCCTTTTCATCATACCTGTATCGAAAGTTCGTAATTTCAATGAATATCAATTGAATACAGATAAAATAAATGTGTAATTTTAGTGCGCATGCCTTAAATATTCGACGCATGCGCGCTTGTTATATATGTCAAAAATTTGACAATTTGTATTGCGCAAAATTTGCTATTATTTCTTCTTACGAGTCGTTAGAACTTATTTTCTTTAACAATATCAAACATAAATAAATGAGTAAACAAATCGTTTCAAACCTTATTTACATTTTTATTAAACTTTCGATCTCGGCCTGATGAAAAATTGAATACGGACCATATTTATACTATTCTTTTACGAAATCCAATAAATATACATTTCTTTATTTTTCTCTGCGAAAATGTGAAATAAGGGTACAAAATATTACAGAATAATTTGAAAATACCAGGTTAGTTATATAGTATAGACACAGAGTATAATAATATTTATACTCTATGATCTGTCAAAAACTAAAAGGCGCCAATTTAGATAATAGTTTGACAAATTGCTGAGAATGAAATGATATAGCCACATGCTGTTTAAAAATCGATAGTTAAATAAAAAAAAATTAAAAGTGATTAATTTGTATTTACATTTTTATCGAACTTTCGATCCCGGCCTCATGAAGAATTGTATACGGACCATATTTATACTAATCTTTTACGAAATCCAATAAATATACATTTCTTTATTTTTCTCTGCGAAAATGCGAACTAAAAGTACAAAATATTACAGAATAATTTGAAAATACCAGATTAGTTATATAGTATAGACACAGAGTATAATAATATTTATACTCTATGATCTGTCAAAAAACCAAATGGCGCCAATTTAGATAGTAGTTTGACAAATTGCCGAGAATGAAATTAAAAAAAAAAATTGAAAGTGATTAATTTGTTATTATAAGGCATAAAAATGCAGTAAGTATACATTTAAAAATAATTGTTTCAATTTATACTAAACATTCCCAGCAAGTTCTCTTTCGTTTTTTGTTTTATTAAGAATGTAATTTTTTAATATTCGATGTGGTAAAGTAACATTTAAATCTTATAACCTTTTTCGATAATACATAAAATTAAAAAAAAATACGTAGGGAACCGGTTTATCGTGTTAATCTGTTAAAGCTGACTCTTATGTCTATTATGTACACAATAAAGAAACTTATGAATAAATACATCTATATGAATAGTCCTAAAATGACATTGTTAGAAGTACGCTAATGTTTAAATTACTAGTGACTACATTTTCATTAAATGCAAGTATTCATAGGATCGGGTGGAAGGCTATTTATTTACTTAACGTATCTGCTGAAACAATCTTCATCTAAATTAAAATTATGTCATCAATTACATAGTGTTACATCACAAACAATTTTATTGGGTTAGCGAAAACATAAATTTTATTAAAATTATTTTTAATTTATGAAGTCCTTAACCAAAGCGAAGCTAAACTTCACACATTTTTTTCAAAATTCAGTAAGGGGCGTAAATAACTTGATAGTTAAAATAAATAAAAATGGTTTCATTGATTAAAGAGACTCTTAGATACAGTCATTTATATCAATATGAGTGCAATACTAAATGAAGCGGAGGGAAGGCCCGCTTTTATTGGATAAACGGTTCCTGCTATTCCAGCCCGCCTTTATTGGGTTAGGGGAGGGGGAGGACAGTTCAGGTTGTTACAATTCCCTTCGTAAATGGAGGGGGAGGAGCATAGACTAATAGTATTTAATAATTATATATTCAAGAGAATACATACATAGCGTTACACCTCATTCCCATAGGGGTAGGCAGAGACAACATCCTTCCACTTGCCACGATCCTTGCATATCTTCTTCGCTTCTTTCATTCTCATTAAAGCTTTCATACAAGTTCGTCGGTTTAGAGTACTCTTGACCTGGCCGTTATTTAAAATGTCCTGGATTTGGTCCAGGAACGTTCGCCTTGGTCTTCCCCTTCCAACTTTCGCATTCACTCTTGACTCATAAATCCTTTTTGTCAGTCTCCTTTCATTCATTCTCTCTACATGCCCAAACCATCTAAGCATACCTTTCTCAATTTTAGTCACTACGTCTTCTTTTATACCACAACGTTCTCTTATCACACTATTTCTCACTCTGTCACTCAGTTTTAATCCACTCATGCTTCTCAACGCTCTCATCTCTACCGCATTTATTTTACTTTTGTGATTCTTCTGCCATACCCAACTTTCACTACCATACATAAGTGTTGGCACCAACACTCCAGCATGCACTGCCAGTCTAGCCCTTTGAGACACCATCTGGCTATTCATAAAAGCATGCAGAGCACCATTTACCATATTCCCTGCATTCACTCTCCTTTCGATATCACTTTCACATGTTCCATCTTTTGTAAATTTAGATCCCAAGTATACAAATTCTTTCACCTCTTCCACTTGTTCCCCATCTATCAAAATATTGCCATTCATCATAGATTCATCTCGTTCAAAAAGCATAACTTTCGTTTTGTTTACATTCACTTTCATTCCTTTCCCTTTCAAAGCTTCATTCATAATATTTAGCATCTCCTGTAGCTCATTAGCGGATGACGCAAGTATTACTTGATCATCAGCGTAGAGTAAACATTTGATGAGTAATTCATTCATTCTTAACCCATACAAACTTTCTTTCAAATCTGTCAAACATTTATCCATGAATAGGTTGAACAGCCACGGTGACGCAACACATCCCTGTCCAACACCTCTTTCGACAGGAAACCACTCCATGGGAGAGAATATCTAATTCTAACCTACCCTATGGAAGCGAAGGTGGGAAATATTAGGAGCATGAAATTTTTATTATAAATTTCGTATTGTATTTGTCTATGGTTTTGTGAAAATCGTTAGTTTACGCCATTATAATTATGACTTTGTTCCCCAGTGAAACCACACATAATTGCAGTGTGGGTTCATGCCTAAATAAATTATAAAAATCACACGAATCATCTAAAACTATATTTACATTTAAAATAAGAAATACTGCTCGTTGTTAGTAAATATATCGACTATGTACACTAGAATATTTGTGACTGTGCGTAATTTGTAACAATAGTAAGAAATACTGTTGTCATTCCCTTAAATATTTTTACGGGTGCTTCTATTATTATTATTTGACAAATTCAATGTGTAAAATGCGTCAAGGTAGTTTTTGTTTCGGGTTTATTTTTTTATTGAATAAACCGACGGCCCAAGTCTCTTGGCGATTAGAATCTTTTCATCATACCTATACCGAAAGTTCGTACTTTCGGCCCTATTTTGAGTGCGCATGCTTCAAATTTTTAGAGGATAGCTTAATTTAAATGCCCAAATATTTATGGTTAACCTGAAAATCAATAACCTAACTTTATCATATTATTTTGAAATTTGGTTACGCACCGTGGGCCGAAAGTATGGCCACCTGCGTTTTTATTATCACGCAGTCGGCAATATCATACCTTCGGCCCTCGATGCCTAATATACTGTTTGATGTATAAGTGTTAAATATACAAATCGTTTTCTCATAACAGTTCAATATCCAACCTTAAAATCTAGAAATGGCAAATGTAAACGTGGGCACAGACCTCTACACTCTCCATAAGAGAGAGGATTTGTAGAACATTGACCCACCAATTTGGTTCACTGCAGGTTGGAAGGCAATGATAAATATATTACACTTGAATTACGCGGTCATACGAATGAGTTAATATACCTTTAAACATACATATATTTTTTTACTATCGTATATTTGGTCCTTCGAGCACAATATATACTTTTACGACAAGGAAATCTTTCTAGCAGATTGTTGCATTTTGTATATTGAAACAATATATTCATTAAATAATAATATAGCTGTTTAAGAACTAATGGCACAAAATATTGATTACGAGTAAATTGTACTTGAATCTTCGAAATGTTTCCTCATTAAAATCTATGTTCATATTATGTACAGTTGATACATCTTTGTATATCAGCCTCTTAGCATAGCCTCGTTATAGCTTGTCGGTGTTTTATTTGTAACTTATAAAGAGGGTATATCTATTTTAATTACATTCACTTTTTATTGATTTGCATAGAACAATAAACTATTATTGAATGGATTACATTTTCTAGTGTCGCAACACCGACAAGCTAATGTCTTTATTATTACAACGCCATCTATCAATTATAGTTTGAACTATTAGTCCATTTTAAGTTTTTTTCATAAATATCCGTGGATTCAAATGGATTTGAAGACACATTACATTGTAGTTTTATGACACGTCTTTTGTCTATAACTTATTATATTGGAATTTTCTTCATAAAGACGAAATTCAATAAATTTTTAAATATCACTTCTATCTATACTTAGTTAAGTGTTGAATATCTCATTTGATGGTCAAAACTTTAAAAAAAAATTGTAATTACTATGCCCTTCTTATAAATTAAATAAAAGAGCATTAGAAAACCAATTCTTTTTTTGACGTCAGCTTTGAAAATGGTCTAACTTTATCCATATAAAGATAACAGGCAAATTAATCTACTTCACAATCTTTGACTAAAAAATAAAGACGAAAATTGATATCATTTTGTACACAAAATATTGAAAAGCAGATTAATTTGCCTCCTACCTTTTTATAGATAAAGATAACTAGTGCCTTAATTTCACTATAGTAAGCTCAAAATTACAAAAAAAAATCCAAATGTGTTGTATTTTTTTTTTACAATTTCCGTAGGGTGTGATCATAAGTCCATACAGTAGGTCTTAGGACTTCACTGAGCCACGGGACACGAGTCCAGTAAAACGTTGTGTATGGACCGCGCATGTCGCCAGTCCCGAGGAGTACCTCCTACGATGACGTCACGAATACAGCCTTTGAAGTTCTCCCGACCGTCCGCTAGCTCGTTTGCACCCTCTATTCAAGTATAAATAAATATTCTTATATACTATACACTATTATTATAAGTACATCATATAAAGGATACGCCTTTTGATACGTTTATTTATGATCAGATTTTCTACATGAGTTCTAAAGAAGTTTATAATTGGTTTATGTATCAAACGGTTAAGTTGAATGATTTAAAAAATAGAATAGCGCATTAAAGTGTTTGGCATCATACTTAGTTTAATGATAAAATGCTGAATGAGAATCATTGATATTATTAATGCTTGTTTAATTAAGTTTAATTTGTATGACACTAAGGAACCACGATTGTAATCGAGGTCGCGTTGCCGTTCCGTCTGTATCCCATCCTCTGTGTCACTAGGGATTGGGAGGATAGTTACCGGGCAGTCCCCCGACGTAGAGTGGAGCGTCCAGGGTTGCGCTCTGTGCGGGCACCAGTGCGGGCGCGGCACGCTCTGGCGGCGCTGCGTCCAGTGCGAGCCACACGCCGTGCCGTGACACGCGCGTTCGAACAGCGTGCCAACCGCCGTCACACACTCGCGTGCCCCCCTCGACACGCGCACCTCCCGCCGTGATCACGACCTGCCCCGCAACACACTATTGTACCAACCACCACTATGCGATTCGCCCCCCACCAAATTTTGGCCTATTATGCATCTTGTAAAAGCCTTTAACACATCCACAACCTTAACAACCCCTTTATGTGACGCAACGGAGCTGCGGAATCCATCCGCGGACCCGGTAGCGCACTAGTCCAAAAAACTCTTATAGAGAACCAGCAACTGTTTCCTTCTGTGAGTCTATCATCTTGCAGAAGGTGGCATTAGAGAGGGAAAGGCAGATTGCGGTCGATGCGCCTGCCGGCCGCCGGAGAAAAAGGGGGTGCCAGAAGGCGCCGTCTTGCCCGTATTTTACATTTCTATTTCTTGAATCTTTAAAATTAGTGGCAGTGGCAAAGTTGAATGCGTCAGCAAACATCTGGCCCCCAGCATACTGATGAAGATGGTTCCGCGGGATTTTAGTGTGCATTCTAGTGTAGTCAGTGAATCCTACACTGCTGGATAGAGGGTAACTCCATCTGACGTGCTCAAAACCATATCCTAGCGAAAATGAAAGCTGTAGTCTGACCCTAAAGTTAAACCCTTCCACGGTTTTTCCTCCTCCATTCTCGACTGAGCAATCGCCCATGCCACCCCTCGAGATTAAGTCATAAAAGCCAGTAATCTCTCTCTTACAGGTGTTTGGTATATAGAAAAGTCTATTACTTTTCTCTCCCTCTTATATAGAGACAATGTGCAACGAGTAAATCTTCACTTTCATAGAGGAATGGGAGAATATCGACATCGCGATAAGGTTCATAGGTCTTAAAAATCTTGATTTTTAATCGAACAATTTGATTAATGTTAAATTGAGACTGCTTAGGCACCTATATACTAAAGTTCAGTGGTACCACCGTAGTTCTCGCCTTTCGTGAAAAAATAGCGTGGTAATTCACTTATACATTTCTTAGCGTTAATACTTTAATATTACGTTTTTTTGCGTGACTTTTGGATCCATTTTTATGAATTTCTTTATAGTTGCCAGAAAAATAAAATTTCTAATGATATGTATTGGATAATTAACTTACCGTTCCCTCTTTCAATTCGAGCAAGGCTCCTGCGACGAAGGCCAGGATGCCGGTGTCGCTGGCAGCGCGAAACTGAAGCCTCAGCTCCACAGATTCCCCCTCCCCACCCTCCAAGCCCTCCACAGCCCCATTAAGCCCGCCAGTCCATTCGGCGTATGCATCTCCTGATGAGAAATAGTGTGGTATAAAAGAAGATGTAGTGAAATTGAGATAGGTATGCTTAGATGGTTCAGGCACGTAGGGAGAATGAATGAAAGGAGACTGACAAAAAGGATTTATGTGTCAAGAACGAATGGAAAAGTTGGAAGAGGAAGACCTAGGCGGACGTTCCTTGACCAAATCCAGGACATTTTAAATAAGGGCCAGGTCAAGAGTATTCTAAACCGACGAACTTGTATGAAAGGTTTAATTAGAATGAAAGGACCGAAAGAGATATGCAAGGATCGTGGCAAGTGGAAGGACATGGTCTCTGCCTACCCCGAAGGGAATGAGGCGTGATGCTATGTATAATAACAATATCACATAATTATTAACTTCCTAGAAGCCCTTGCTTAGCGTGTAAGAAGTTATGTCCATGTTATGTGAAGTGTGTGAAATAAGTTATGTTATTGACCTGCAAAGTATGCTCCCCTTTCGATGTGTGGGAAGCACTGTCCCACGTCGGTGTGGGCTCGAGCATCTCGCACCAGGTCCTCTGCGCGCCCGTTGACCACCACGCGCCGCGTGCAGCCCACAAACCCGCCCACACGCAGGATCTAGCACAAATTTCATGTTTTATTCGGCAAATGAAGGACGGTATAAAATTTAAAGTTACAAAGGTCCTTTGCACCCTGATTTGTGAAAAACACAAAACAAACTCAATCGGATATTTTCAAACATTATAATATAGTCCAGTTTCAAGTTCAAAGGTATTAAAACCCTTCCTTAAATTAAAATCCGTCAAATAAAGGTTCGGTGTTCAGTATCTATGGAAGAGGTTATTATATAAAGTATATTATATGATTATTATTATCTCTTTTGTATGCGCCCCATCCGTTAGTCTCCCCTAAATGCACCCAAACACCCATTCTAAAAGTCTGAGAGTAGGCTTTAGGTTGGAGCCGTTAAAGCCATCTGGTCGCATATAGGCCACTCCCAGTAGACTCATTCGTATCCTAGCTAAGCCATTGCATTCGCAGTAGGTGCCTTATTGTCTCTTCTTCCATATTGCAGGCTCTGCAAATAGTCTTCAGCATTGCCCATGTTTTGAATATAGCCTTTGTACTGTAGTGGCTCGTTGCAATTGCCATTACCTGTCTTTAACTTCAGTTTTTGAAGACTTTAGCGAAGCCTGGTCTTACTGCATCCAAAAACGTTTTGGAATGCCTTAGACCCCTATAATTGTCCCATTCCGCCAATCCGCTTTTGCGGGCATATTTTGATAGTGCGGCATTTATCACGCATATATTAGTTCGACATTGTGAAATAGTTACCGAGTTGGGCACGTGCGGCACCACGGTGTCGGGGGGCGGTCCGCCGACGTAGAGCCGTGCGGCGCGCGAGTGCGGCGGCGCTCGCGCGGTAGCAGCGGCGCCCGCACTCGACAGCACGATGCGGTTGCGGGATATACGCACCGATACCTGAAAACAACAACGAACGTCTAAATTTCAGTTCCTTTTCGAAGAGAAACTTCTTTAGGCGCTGAGCGTAAAGTTTTTACAGATATAACGCGAGATGAATCGAGATCGTTTGAAGGTTAGGTAGTTTTATAACTTACAAATAAAATTTAATATACTATTTATCTAAAACAAAATATAATTAATAATTTCTAATATTGACAAAAACGCGTGGCATTTTATTTATAATTGGTCATTTGAGATTTCAATAAATGATTTGTATTAGTTTTCGACACTTAATATTTTAATAACAATTAAACTCATTGAATCCCTAACATATATTCCTTTTTGCCTCCCTTTATGTTTTGGAAATCTAAAGTTTTAGATTTGTTTGACTTCTTAAAAATTAGTTTGCCAAACAAGTTTCACTTCTGAATCTGAAAAGTTATTTCTTATAACAGCACTTTTTAATTGTCAAATTTTGGTTTTTCTATTCTTCTTTCACTCCGTTTCTAAATCCGCGATCTAAATCATAAACCAAATTGTAATTTATCTTGAAGCTAACCAAGTGAACACATAACCTTGACGTAATACATAGGTCACACCAAGGTCAATTTATTTGGCGGTAAGTTATGTAAACATGACGTGCTGACTTCATTTGCGACTTAAAGGTACAGATCAAGACATTGAAAAGCCAACTGTACATAACACATACGTCATATTATAAGGTCTTACGTTATTTTCATAAGGCAGAAATGAGTGTCTCATTTCTGCCTTATGAAAATAAAAAATCGTTTATTGTTGTTTCCTTGGATTTTACAATACTGTGTCCTTGGTGGGGCCTTTCGAATAAGCATGCAAATGCTCGTAAAAGAAGAATCCGCTCCACCGTACCATTTACAATCTAGAGTAGCCAAAGAAAAGTAAACTTACAAATCTTAAGCGTATTTGTGAGTGTGTGTATACGAGTATATGCGTGAGAATTATCCTGTTTGCCTTTATTTAATACCTGTTCAATTAAAATTTATGCTAGTCGTTGTAATAATTTTTCAGTAGCTTCATAATTTGATTTTTTTAATACTCAGTCAATGTTTTTTTCGATGCAAAGTATGTCATGAGATATATATCAAGTATTTTATTACATACATACATAGCATCACACCTCATTCCCTTTGTGGTAGGTAGAGACAACGTCCTTCCACTTGCCACGATCCTTGCATATATCCTTCGCTTTTTTCATTCTCATTAAACTTGTTAAAATGTCCTGGATTTGGTCCAGGAACGTTCGCCTTGGTCTTCCCCTTCCAACTGTCGCATTCACACTTGACTCATAAATCCTTTTTTTAGTCTCCTTTTATTCATTCTCTTTACGTGCCCAAACCATCTAAACATACCTTTCTCAATTTTAGTCACCCTCTTTTATACCAACATTCTCTTATCACACTATTTCTTACTTTGTCACTCAGTTTCAATCCACTCATACTTCGCAATCTCTCTCTACCGCATTTATTCTACTATTGTGATTCTTCTGCCATACCCAACTTTCACTACCATACATAAGTGTTGGCACCAACACTCCAGCATGCACAGTCAGTCTGGCCCTTTGAGACACCATCTGACTATTCATAAAGGCGTGCAGAGCACCATTTACCATATTCCCTGCATTTACTCTCCTTTCAATATCACTTTCACATGTTCCATCTTTTGTAAATTTAGATCCCAAATATACAAATTCTTTCACCTCTTCCACTTGTTCCCCATCTATCAAAATATTGCCATTCATCATAGATTCATCTCGTTCAAAAAGCATAACTTTCGTTTTGTTTACATTCACTTTCATTCCTTTCCCTTTCAAAGCTCTATTCATAATATTTACCATCTCCCGTAGCTCATTAGCGGATGACGCTAATATTAGTTGATCATCAGCGTAGAGTAAACATTTGACATACTTTTTTTAAATCTGTCAAACAGTTATCCATGAATGGATTGAACAGCCATGGTGACGCAACACATCCCTGCCGAACACCTCTTTCGACAGGAAACCACTCCGTGTACGTTCCGTTTATTCTGTCACAAGCACTAGAACCCTCATAGAGAGACTTCAATGCTTGAATCAGACAACCGCTCACCCCATACGTAGATAACGTTGACCACAGCTCATTCCTCACCACTCGATCATAGGCCTTTTCTAAATCTACGAAAGCGCAATAAACTTTTTGGTGTTTAGCCAAACATTTTTTGCATACAATTTGCCGACGACACTAAGAAGGCTGATACCGCGGTAATTTTTGCACTCCTGCTGACCCTTTTCCTTTATATAGAGGGACAATTACGGCCTAGCTCCAATCTCTTGGGACTTGACCTTTCTCCCAGCATATATTGAAAAGGCAGTACAGCTGACCTGCTACAATACCGCGGCCAGCCTTCAGCATCTCGACTGATACTCTGTCATACCCAGCAGCCTTACCTGATCTCATACCTTTTATCGCTTTTATTATTAAAGTATTTTTTTAATTGTATTAATTGCTTACAATGTTATATCTATTTCAATAGTGCCGTCTTTCTGTTACACCGCTTCCTTGTGATTTACGAATAAAAAATTTTAAACTCAATTTATGTAACCGCACGACACACGTTTAACCGCTTTAGCGATCCAAGAGGAAGAGGACCTTATACCTTCATACCTTTCGTACATTCTGATATAGTACAATATCATTTTGATGTCACTGTGACATAAACGTTTTCAATAGAAAAGATTTGCTTACCGAGTGCCAGTGTCCATCATCCAATCTGAGAGCAGTGAGGGTTAGTTCCCGGCGTCTTCGGCCGCGTACCACCAATCTGAGCCTACCTTCACGCAGCATCAGCACCGTATAATGCTTCGGCTTCAAACGGGATCCCTGGGTAAAGAAAACGAAGCAACTTGCAAAGAATTTTTTAAAAGATTGCTTTTATTTTAGAAATAAAGTCAATAATTTAATACGTGGGTCCAGGAGCGTGTGTATGTGCGTGCGTTCACACGTACGCGTACGGATGCAAGTGTGAACACATGTATAAAATATTCGTAAACAAAATAAATGAGAACGTACAGGCAACAGCATGAGCAGGCCGTCGCTGGCGAATGTCCTTAGCTGCATGGTGAGGGTGAATTCGGCCTTCGCTTTGTCCTTTGGCTCGCGGGCCATCCGCAATGTGGCGTAGCTGCCCGCCACGTCTCCGAACTTCACCGCGCCCGCCTCCACCGTGTACGACGACATCTGTATACATCATCAACCTTGACTAACTAGTTTCTGCCGCCGACTTCGTTTGCATCAACTTCAGAATTATAATAGCTTCACTGATAACTCTTCTAACAGACCTTAATTTAAATTGGAAGATATCTATTTGTCCTCAGCACAGTCGTACAAATTTGTCACAAAAACTGTTTTATTTCCGTTTAAAAAGTATATTAAATAACTAACGTATATAAGTATGGTATCAATATTTATGTCCTGTAATATTCTGTTTTTTTATGCTTTATATTTCTTTCAGTATCCATAACTTTATTCATAAATTATTTTGCCTAAGTTGCTAATAAAAAATAAAAGGATTTTTTTTCGATTCGCATCTAGAGATAAATAGCTACTAACGCCATCTATGTTAAAGGAACAACAACTGCAACTGTTATAGCGACACCTTATTACAAGTGAACATATACAGGGCACATTAATACATATTAAATTCCAGGACAGTAGCAATCCATACCATAATTTGTCTTGCCGGTAATTGAAACTGTACTCGTTTTATTATTTTATATAAATCTGTAATACCTTAGCACAACTAGCTTCAGCGTCCGGTTGCGCGTGCAAGGCCCGTGGTTCGGTTCTCGCGTCACGCAACTCACCATCAGCTCGACCCAATCTCACTCCATCTCTGCGAATGCTGGTTTCCAGACCCACCCACCTGGAATGCGATATCGTAAAGAATGTTAACACAAACAACATAAGGCCAACCTAAACCTGTAAAGTTAAATAAAAAACAAAAATTGATCATTTTGCAAGAAATTAATCCATTCGAATTTACTTGTAATGACGTTACTTCACTGTGACGTCACTGTGATGTCATTTATACCTACAAAAAAGTGCTCAAGTGCACACATGCACAATCAAAAAGGTTATCTTTTCCCAGGCTATAACAACATATAGTTCAGCAGTGGGACTGGATAGACAGATATAACTTCAGTTATAACGGGGGGGGGGGGGGGGTAACACATTACACAACTTACGTAGAGTCAACAATAAAGTCAGCCAAAGTGCCCGTGAAACCGTCCGCTGGGAGTTTCAGACCCGAGGAATGTGATGGAGGCACACCCCCCAAGTAGAGTCCCCGGGAACGTGCTGCAAAAGCACCACCTGCCAGAGCACCGCTTCCAGCTTTTTTTTCGTCTACCCACACTTCCAACTATAAAAAAGTATAATAAAATAGTATAATAAAATTATCCGTTTACTTAGCAATGAAGGATTCTCCGATGTTATTTGACGTCTTCGTTGGCGCATAGAGGTCCTGGGTTTGATAATTTATTTGTCTGGTTTGGTGGAAGACTTCTCCCGTTTCCAGCTACCATCTTACCAATGAAGAACTTTATCATTATGTTTCGGTACGACTCTGTAGAGAAACTATGAAAGATAAATTACTTTTTACCAGTTCCTCGTCAATTGCTATCAAGGGCTAATTTAAAAACATTGTATATTATGGTACCAACCTGTTTATGTGCCCGTGTTAGTCTCACAGTGTGCAGAATCCCATTATCAAGTTTCGTGGAGTTTAACCGTAGATGCAAATCTCCTTTGCCTGCGTTCGCCAGCAATTCCAGCTCACCTGGAATGACGGTAGTTAGTTAAAATCTCATATTTGTCTGAAAACTGAACTCTCTGGATTGAAAAACCAAGACAACTTTCAAAGCCACTTTTCCAATATCGAAAATACCCATTCTTAGTGAGTGTCTACGTAGCAAAAGGAATATATATGCCAAATCTCAAATCAATCGGGTTATAATTTAAATTCCAAGATTAAATTCCAAGTCAACCTTTTAATTTTGGAGATTTCCTAATGATTAAGTCAGTGGTAAACCATCAGTCAGTGAATTCGAAACTGAATATTTATCACAAAATTTGATAGAGTGAATTGATTGTACCGACTACAAATGTGTAAAGGAATAAAATATAAAATTGTAGAAAGAGAAAGAAGACTCCTTACCATTGACAAGAGCTAATAAGAGATAATGGTGGTCATCTCCATCCTCGTCTGCAACTTCGTTATCTTCAATAGCTATGGTGGGTGCCCTGTAGAGGATGAGACCAGATGGAGATCTTGCACGAAATGATATCCCTATGGAAGTCTTACGACGGATCACCGGCGAAGGAAGTTCAATGAAACCTTCGCTTTCCAATACAGCTGACCGGAGCGGCTTTAAAATAAAATAACAACATAATTAGAACCCCAATAATCACACAACACAACAACCAGAATTCAAATTAATCACAATTAGATTTAAACTCAAAATTAGAATCCGAATCATCATCTCAGTCACAATCAATACCCTAATTAGAATCTTATTTATAATCAGAATCACAATTATAACAATCAAAATCACAATCAGAACACACTAAGAATAAAACTGAAAATCAGTATCACAACCACAATTAGGATTAGCATTACAATCAAAACCATAAACAGAATCGCAATTATAGTAACAATCATACTCAGAATTAAAATCCGAGTCAGATTAACAATTAGAATCCATTACAATCAATACTATAATCATATAATAATCAGAATCACAATCACAGACACACAGAACTTTACTGCAAGTTCGAATCACAATCAGAATTAACACCACGATCACAATTATAACCTCAATCAAAACTCAGTCAAGCAACATAATCAAATTCTGAACAACAATCTGAATTAAAATATTCGAAAGAGCTTAATAAGCTCTTTCAGATTGTCATTGATCTTTTCGTTTGTAAAGAATTTATAATTATGAATAAAAAAGTAGGTTTATTTCTAATAATTTGTATGAAATAATACATTTTTACGACTTACTCTGGCAGCACATCCCGATTCAACGCCATGCCTCGTAGGAGTGTCCAAGAGGTCGTAGCCTTCTCGGTCGACCATGATGCCTCCAATACAGCCCAGCAGCGGTAGGGAATCGTATCCAAGATCCTCGCCTTCAGGGGGCAATCCTCCTACCCAGTACGTGGAGCTGGATAGCTCAGGTAGAGCAGCTGCAGCCTGGACTGGTGGGGAAGGAGATCCGAGGGTCTCCTCGCCGTTCACGCGCAGACTGCCTGGGGACCAGGGCCGCGGACATATCATACACAGTACCAACTATTAAACATATTTATATAAGAAAGAACTGTATGCAAGATTAGTGTTTTCTAACTTATGGGTCGCAACCACCAGGGTCATCAGAAGTGGACTTAGAAAAGATAAAAATGTAGTCAAATGAAAAACCAAAATATTTTATACAAGTGACATTAACAAGCTGTTTAGAATCGTGAAGTTAGGGAAATCGTAATGATTTTATCATCAGTTCGGACATGAACTTTGCACTAGTTTACAGAAAAACGTTTAATATAAACTCACTTTCCTCTCCTTTCCGTTTTCTTAAGCATTACGTTAGATAACAAATTACAGTGTTGGCCCTATATAAGTGGTCTATCGAACAGGCTCAGCTCTGCGGCTTACGTAGTTAAAAGAATTCGTCGTCTGACAGATGTTGATACTGCCAGACTGGTATATTTCAGCTATTTTCACAGCATTATGTCATACGGTATTCTACTTTGGGGTAATGCTGCTGATATAGATGCAATATTTGTGCTGCAGAAAAGGGCCGTTCGTGCGATTTACAATATGGGTCCAAGAGAGTCGCTAAGAAACAAATTCAAGGCAGTTAACATAATGACAGTTCACTGCGTATATATATTAGAAAACTTGTTGTATGTACATAAAAACATTGACTCTTTTAATAAAAAGAGTGAATGTACATCATATAACTTACGAAACCAAAACAAACTTGTTATAAATTCTAGTAGGCTGCATAAGATTAACAACTCATTTAAGGGTAACTGTATACGTTTCTATAATAAACTCCCACAAGACGTTCTAAAGATGTCACTTAATAAATTCAAAGTCTTTGTCAAAAGAAGGTTGATAGAAAAATCGTATTATAAGTTGCAAGATTACCTAGACGATAGAAACGCCTGGGAGTGAACGAATTACTCAAGTTTTAATTAAAATATAGTAACCTAATATGATATTGTAATGATGATGGTAACAAAAAAACAAAATGCCCGACTGAGTTTGTTGTGGGCTCTTCTCGGATCAGGGTGCAAAGGAATCCTCGTAACTTTAGACTTGAAGCCGTTCTTGAGTACCATCATCAGATGTATATTAGAATCAGAGTGTGGGAAAAAAATATATAATTTGACGATTCAAAAGTCCTATAATACGTCTACTTGAATAAAGATATTTTTGATTTGATTTGATTTGATTCTCTATAGGTGTTTGTGTGTGTGTGTATATTCTTGTGTGCGCGGTAGCTTACACTGCTAACTTATCACCATTGTATTTTCGGCTAAAGTCTGTTTAAATGTCAACACATCCGTGTCGAAGCTGTTGTGTAAGTTTAAAATTGTTATTAATTTCTTCATTGTTCAACATCAACTATCAAGAGTCGAAGATGTGTGTATAGGGGTGAGTGTATGTGTGTGGGCAGGGCACAATTCTTCTTTCGAAGCCATTCTGGGATTTATTTAAATATCTACATGTTAGTAACGGCAGCGGGTAATAAAATTGGCTTAACAGTAATGATACTCCCATGTGAGGTCTGGTGTCCTACCCCAACATGGCCGGTAGTCCAATTTCTCATCGTGCGCCCCGGACGTGATAAGGTTTGTGTTGTAGTGTGTAGTGAAAGCTGTGTCTGTGTGTGGGGGCACAGTACCTCTGTCGAGGCCGTTGAAGGCGCGCGCGGCCTGCACGTGTGCCGGCCGCCCGTCGCAGTGCCGCCCGCTCGCCGCGATCTCGAGCCGCGCGCCCGAATACTGCACCAGGAACACCACGCGGCACGCGCGCACCCACACCGACACCGACCGGTTCTGGCGCACACAGGTGAACACATTTTATGGCTGGCAGGTACACTAGACTTCCAGTAGAGGGCATGGCTATTGTAGCTGCTATCAGTTGTCGTCTGGGACAATTGCTCTCCAGGGATCACGAGACGCTCTCCTGATTGATGCAGCTTTTGACCAGGAATGGTTGCTTTGACAAGTTCCTGCACTGAATTAGCCGAGAGGCGTCACCGACTTAGCATCAGTGTAGGGCAGATAGCGACTCTACGCACAAAGTGTGAGGCGCAGGTCACTTTCTGCTGGCGCTGATCTGCGACGACCTCTCGCTAGAGAACATTGTAGGGCGATTCTTTTCAGTCAGGAAATGTCAGCGGCCCACGTGCGAAAGAGGGAGAATGCAATGGAAACTCCCTCTCATTGCTGATGGAGGCGGGATAATAGGCGACGCGTGTTAGCGCACCACCTTCCACCTCAGTGAGACTAAGTAAAGTATGAAGAGAATGGAAGTATATAAAACTCACGTTGGCTTTATCGTGTGCCAAGAAAAGCAAGGCGTCGGTATCTGTAGTTCTGAATGTCAAGGCCAAGCTGAACCTTCGCCGGTCCGAAGGTCTCCGCGAACGTCGCAAGGCCACGTACCCCGCACCACCCATCCACACCAAGCCTTCGCTGCCACGAGCCTCGCTGTACCATCTGATATGAAGTGGAAATTAAAACTCTAAAAATAAAACAAAATTATTGATATTTGATACAGATTTTTGGTTGGTTCCAAAATATAGTGTTTTTTGTCCAGGTCAATTTAGTTTAATATGTTAACTTGTTACAACACAGTTAGATTAAAATGTTGTTACGATTGAAACATTCTTTTTTATTTCGTATCAACATCGATCCAAATTGCTTAAATTTCTAGTTTTGACTTTATTTTTAACATAGGTCATTGATTATATGTTAAGTTGTTTAATAGCCTATTGGCACCTGTTCTTAATTGTGCCAACGCCAAACGATTTATGTCCTCACATTTGTCATTGATATTTCCGTTTACCTCTGCGTGCAGCCGGTGCATTTTGCGGTGGTTGGTTGTTTAGCGAAGGCCCAAAGACCTATGGCAGTGTGGTCGGCGTGCAGCGAGTGCACGCAGGCCGGCAGCGGAGCTCCGGACTCCCCCAGCCACCAGGCGGAAGCCCGCAGTGAGCCTGCACCGCCCACCATCGCCGTGCTGTTGGAGGAGCTCACAGGTCCTACTCCAGGTCGCTCCACCACCAACCGCGCCGTGCCCCAAACCCTGATACAATACACTAAAATTGTTAATAAAACTAGCCTTGTAATGTAGCTATTTGTGAATTTAGACAAGCGCCTAATCACACAAACAATTAGACTGATTAAAATTTGCACGTATCACACACTAACTCTTATAGTAGGATAGTAAAAGCCTCACATGGAGAATATGATGTGTAGAACGGTTAAAGAAGTTTTCTGAACTACCGCAGCTTCGGGAAATATATTGAAAACTTCTACCCAGAAAAACTACAGTTAAATTTGAATTGGAACTGCAAAGAATTTATAAGCTGTATTCAAAGAAACTGATCAATGTAGAAGGCTCGTTGTGTAAGAGTATATCGTCGGTGGTCACCTTTCCAAGTGCAGGCGGTAAGTCGTGTGGTCCGCGTCGTCCATGGTGGGCTGCAGCAGTTCGGGGTGCTCAACGACTCCTTCTCCACCCCCTACATTCCACCGTAGGCGAAGTCTCCCCTGCTCTACAGCCAGGCGTAAGTAACGGTCAGAGTCCTCCTAAACATGGGAGATACAATATTTTGATAAACGCTTAGACGAAATCCGAAGGTGTATAGCTCTGATACAGCAATAGACAGAATGAAGAAAACATGGAGGCATCAGAATATAAACACTAAAAGGAACCCATACTCTTCAGGAGATGCGTTTCACCCACATTTCGTTACATTATTGGAATGACATAAAGTAGTAGTTCTAAATATGAGTTCAAGGCCAAAGTTTCACAAAAAATTCCACTTTTAAGTCAATGTCATTTTATTGCATATGGGACACTGGATTCAAATGAAAATCCAAATGCGAATCTGTCATTGAAGTATTTCTGAATTATAATATAAATCGTTTAAAGTGTAAGAGTTTCTTTTTGAGTTTTAAAAGTGCTTTTACCTGGTCAGGCAAGTACAATAAGGTGCCGTCTCGTACAACAGTTTCGAAGGTCAAGGCCAGGGATGCCCGTGTGGCAGCTGGACCGCTCCAGGCGGAGTACGCGCGGACACAGCCTACTCCAGCAGTTCCACCAGGAGACGTCAGTGACACTGATATCTGAAAACGATTAAAAAATATCTGTTTTAGACTTCTTAGTTCATCGAATTCGGGAGGTCTCTTTTCGTTGGCAAATTTGCCTTCGGTCACTTGGTGTCAAAGGAATCCCATCGGCTATAGACAATTTACTTTTTTACTTTTTTACAATTGAGATTTTTTGCAAAACATCCAACCATCTCTGAATAATGAATAAAAAAACTTAGGATGTAAATTTACAAAAGATGGAACTTGTGAAAGTGATATTGAAAGGAGAGTGAATGCAGGGAATATGGTAAATGGTGCTCTGCACGCCTTTATGAATAGCCAGATGGTGTCTCAAAGGGCCAGACTGGCTGTGCAGCAGGAGTGTTGGTGCCAGCACTTATGTACGGTAGTGGAAGTTGGGTATGGCAGAAGAATCACAAAAGTAAAATAAATGCGGTAGAGATGAGAGCGTTGAGAAGTATGAGTGGATTAAAACTGAGCGACAGAGTAAGAAATAGTGTGATAAGAGAATGTTGTGGTATAAAAGAAGACTAGAGTGACTAAAATTGAGAAAGGTATGCTTAGATGGTTTGGCACGTAGAGAGAATGAATGAAAGGAGACTGACAAAAAGGATTTATGAGTCAAGAGAGAATGGAAAAGCTTGAAGGGGAAGAGCAACGCGAATCTTCCTGGACCAAATCCAGGCCATTTTAAATAAGAGCCAGGTCAAGAGTACTCTCCGACGAACTTGTATTAAAGGTTTAATGAGAATGGAAGATATGCAAGGATCGTGGCAAGTGGAAGGACGTGGTCTCTGCCTACCCCGAAGGGAATGAGGCGTGATGCTATGTATGTATGTACCATCTCTATACTTACAGTGGAAGCGGCATGTCTCGCCCGTTGTATTTGTTCGCGTAAAACTCGCATGGCAGGCCCCAGCGCTGAGGCTGCGGCTTCGTGCTCTCGAGCCCGCGACGCCGCTGCTGCAGCCAGCGCTTCTGCGACTTCCTTCCCTCGTAGAGTGTTGCCGCGAATCTGCGACACTACATCGGTTGTATTGTTATTATTACAAAGACACAGACTATAACAAATATATAAGATTTTTGGTCCTCCGAGCCGCATTAATATATCTATAAATGATAACTTATTGATGTTATCACTTGTATCGTTATGTTTTATATTTGTTCATTTAAAACTGATATTCAAGTGCTCAATGATTGAAGAATTTTTTAATATGAATTACCGATACTTCTCTGTAGTTCTAGTAAACTTCGTAAAATGTTTTTCAGAGATTTATAATTCTTTCTAGGAACAACTATAAAGTCAGTTACCAAAAATGATTAAAACATAAATAAAATACATACGTCTTACTCACCATGTTCCTCGGCGGCTCCGAGTGCAGTGTCCCCAAGCCTCTGTAAAGCCGCCAAGTTCCTCCTTAGTTGGTAGCGGACCTTCCGCCTGGTTTCTGCCGCTTCATCATACAATGCTCGTGAGCTGGCGAAGACCCGTTCAGCTTGAGTGCTGGCCATTCTCAATGTGGGGACCGCATTGTTTCCAGCACCACTGGCTGCCCCACTCTCTGCCCCGCTGTCTAAAGCCCGCTCTCTCCAGCCCAGGGCTCGGATCCCTAGGCTAACAGCATCAGTACCTCGTTGAGCAGTCTCCAATTGACGACGGAGCTCTGACATGAAAAACATACAATGACTTCCAGATTTTATTACGGACAAATGCATATTAATATGCTTAAGATCTAAATATTCTTTACTTAAGCACTTAACAAACTCATTCAAATAACTAAGTCAGTCAGTTGATAATCAATCTATAACCGCTTCGGAAGGTTAATCCTGATAATAGACTCAGTAGTAACTCTTTTGTCAACAATCTTTATAAAAACGAAATTTTACATTTAAGTTGTTTGAACTGATTCATATAAAAGTATATTTTGCATGTTGTTTGCACTTAGGTGAAGGTAAGTCTAAGATTGATTGTGGACTGGCATGGACTTCTTTGATCAATAGGTTCACGGTTTATTTATATAAAAACATGATCCTGTATAGATTCTCACCATCAGCCTTTGATAGAACCTCTGTTCCCTTTCTCTTCAGCAAGTCTGATGCTGACTTGTATTGGTCAGCAGTGACCAGCAGTGGTTGAGGACCTCTCGCGAGTTTGGAAGCAATGTCAGCAGCTAATGTGGCAGCATCAGCGGCTTCAGCGGCGTCCTGGACTCCCTCTGCCACTTCAGCCCAGGCACGGGCTGCTTGCACCCCGGCTGAAGCCACGGCACGTGTACCGGCGAAAAGGCTGAAATTTATTTATTTACTTTCAATTTTTAACAGGCATATTGGCTCTTACCATGTTAAGAAGCCTCTATCTTAGACTATGTCACTTACAGCATAAAATCGTGGAAAAAGCTGGATACAAGAAGGGAATTTAAACTTACGAATCTGTTCCTGTAGTATAGATCAACTCCAATGAGCAGTATAAGCTCCAAACTATGGGACCTGAGTCCAATAAGAAAGGTAAGCAACGGCTTATTAACCTTCCACTGTGTGGCACAGGCCTCTTCGCTCATTACAGACAGGATTTTCAGAGTAGAGATCCACTACGCTCCTTCATTGCGATATGGACCCCAAAAAGCTAAACGCTGGACGAGAAAGAATAATCAAACAAGTCAGTTTCTTTCTACCAATAGAAACTTAGTGATGCCTGCTATGTACTCCAATCCGCGACTTCTCTGAACGAGAATCCAAACTATTCACTACTAGGACATCTTGGCTTGTGCTCAATATAGCAACGTTAATAGGCTGCTATTTACCTAATCTTCTAAGCTAAGTGGTTAACGGATAAATGGTATGTACCTACTTTTTGTACTCTTTTGCCTTTTCTCTCAACATTTCCACATGTTTCTCAACAGTGTCCAAATATTTCTCCTTGTATTTAGGTGTTAGATTGTAAAGGATTCCCTCTTTCTCTTCAGCTGCTGCTGTTAGATTCTGAAGGTCGGCCAATAACGCTGGGAATCCTATGGCCAGATTCTGAGTGTGTAGCAGTGCTGCGCGAGTTTCGTCAGTTAAATTACGGGGTGAGAGTTTGTTTATATCCTGAAAATAATGAATTTACCAATAATTTATAGCCAGCATTATTAAAAGCAATAATTAGTTTGAAGTAAATGTGATGGATATAAATAAAATTTACTTCTAAAGCAACACGGCAGCGTAGTCCAACATCTCTAACAGCTGCCAATCGGGGTACCACACGTCTTTTCAATTCAATAATCACATCACCCGCGCTCCATACAGTTCCTGCTAATCGCGGTACATCTTCTGCCTTCTTCTCCCACTCTTCCAGTCGTCTCTCTAATTGACCTATCCTCTTTAAGGTATCCTCTATCCGATAGTTATATTCTTGCACAGATGTCGATTGTATATTAGCCTGAAATAAAAGCCTTTGAAAATTGAATTTATAATGAGTGAGCTCAAACATAAACAACATTCCAAATACTTACCATGTCAGATACATCAGATGCTCCAGTGATTGCGTTAATCAAATTGAGATTTTTAATAGCTTTCAATAGATGACGAGCTTCTTTAATTGCTCTGTGGGCGCTCAAATGTTTCTCTCCTCTAGCAAAGTCATCTAAAACCGCCACTTGTTCACCCAAAAGCCTTCTCTGTTTTAGTACATCTTCCAAACCGCTCATACTTTCTAAACTTAGATACTGAGCCTCGTTGTCTCTTCTAGAAGCTTCTGATGTAATCCTATGTGCCATCGTAAATAGTTCGTGTTCTGAGGACTCTAATTTATCTACTGCTGTTCCTAAATGTTTGGACTTTTCCAGGTTTAAATGTTGGAGTGATATTTTTAATACAGAGGCATTGTGTGCGAATTCCCTTAAAGCGGGGAAAGGGTGGGGAATCCGGTTTAAGTCTGATGGATTGGCTCGAGTGTGTAAGTTCTCAGTTAAGCTTTCGACTGAGTCCAATAGTGTTTGTGTGCAGTTGTCGCAAGCTGTCAATAACATAGATAAAAAAAATTGAAAAGTATCCAATAGATGGAGATAGATGGTTGAAGAACTATTTTTTCTAGGACTGTACTGGCTTAATCCATATCTAGTTATCGCCCCCTCAAGAAAAACGTCAATAAGCAAAAAAAAAATATCAAGAAGATTTATACAAGCAGATGATATTTGGAAATTAATTACAGAAAGAGTATTCTATCAGCTTAATTCTTTAACTTGGACGGTATTATTAACTGCCCAGTGAAATCACATTCAGGCATTAACACTAAATGAGTTATAAATTTCATCAGCCTTCGAATCTTCTTTAGAATGTATGATATTTGTTATTTCTTATGTTGTAAGGGGTGCAACCTATTTTTCATGGGTGTATCAAAATGTCGACATAATAGCGTTTATGCATGGCACATTTCGCCTGAGCCGGGCGCGGAATAAGCGATAGTGAGGCTCAATCGGCCTTATTCCACTGTGTTCCATCGATCTCTTCATATGTTGTTATCACACGTAAAATTATAGTGGGTAAAACTATTTATATTGTAACAAACCATTGAATGCTGATTATTATCTTTAATTCTGTCGTTAAATAAATTCATGTAATCCTGAGATTATAATACGTACGTTTGCATCCGTCCTCGTCTAGGAAATGCCTTGGGGCTGTGCACAGCTGACATTTGTCTCCTGTGGCGAAAGGCTTGCAGAGGCATCGTGCAAGGGTATCACAACGTGGGGACGCGGAGCCTCGAGGGTCACAATCGCAGGGCACGCATACGTCACCCTGGGGCCTCCAGCCACTGGCACAGGACTCGCAAGTAGGACCCGTGTAACCTGATGACAGCACATATACAAGTTTATCGATCAAAAAAACACCGCATTACTAACTCGAGTCCTTATCACCTGATGTTATGCAAGGGGTGCTCTAGTTTTACCTCTTCATAAAATTTAAAAGACTACATTGCTGGTTGATTAATAAATTAATATTTTGTAGTTTATTATCTTAAGGTATTATTATATTAAATAAACGAATTCACATATGAAATGATATTTTCGATAATTATGTATGTCAGAGAAAATAGAGAGAAGAAGAATTCACGCCGACATCGTCATTAGTGAGGTCGATAATTCAATCTCCAAACTGTGGGCGTCGGTGGGTAATGTTGGTGCAATCAAACTCTATTAACTAACTCAGATTATAATGTCCAATCACTTAATGTTCCCGATTCTGGCAGACTGCCACTTGAGGACTGTCAGGAAACGCCGCCGACCTGTGATTCATTGCTCTGTTCAGCAACGATAGATAAAATACACAACAAGTAATAAACAATTAATGGAGTAAAACCTTTTCAACGTCCATTTGCCTCGCACGATAGCGATTTTCGTCATGCTCTCGTTACGCATTCACCAACTTCCCAAGTAAAGTGTACATAAACAAGTTTTACTTCAATTAGTGTACGTGAAGTAGTTGTTGTGCGGGAACTAACCAATTTTGCAATAGCAACGTAAACGGCCGTGCGCTATAGCGCAAGTGGAGGCTCGGGGGTGGTCCGCAGCCGGGCACGGGCACGGCGCACAGCCTGCCTCCGCCGACCCGTAGAAGCCTTCCGCGCACCGCTCGCACTTGGCACCCGCCGTGTTATGCGTGCAGTTCTGCGAATACACAATACACTAATTTAATGGACTGTTCAACAAAAAGCATCTTACTTTTTAGAGTGACTGTAGCCCTAACCGTGTAAACTTGGTGACGGCATCTGGTATAACGGTTAAGAGTCGATTAAAGCGCAACGGGATCACTAACCGATAACAATTATATCCTCTCAATATCAATTTCATGCAAATAAACTTCCAATATATATAACATATCCGTTCAAAATTTATTAATTACTTATTCTTCTTTATAAATCGATACTTCATAGATACCACTCAGCCAATTAAATTTATTTACTGAATTTTATGAATAATGGGTGTCAGAAAGAGAAAGAGAGAGATAGAGTGAAATGTGTGCGTGTATGGGCACGTGCAAAGACATTTCACAAACATACACGCAGGTGTATAGTCGTCGTCGTCGTCTCAACCAATGGACGACCACTGCTGGACAAAGGTCTCTCCTAATGAATTCCACTGGGCCCGATCTTGTGCCGCCTCTATCTAGCGGTTGCTGTCGACCCGCCTGATGGCATCGGTACTCCTGGTAGGAGGTTTGCCGATGCGAGACCGCCACTCTAGCACCTTCGGGCCTCAACACCCAACAGTTCTGCGAACGTGCCCTGCCCATTGCCACTTCAGCTTTGCAATTCGGTAAGCTACGTCGGTGACTTTAGTTCTCCTACGGATCTCGTCATTTCTGATTTGATCACGGTAGGAATGTGTATAGTATGTTCCGTTAATTCTGCCCACCAAGAACCCCTGTAAGGAAGGCATTTACGTACTAAATAACATCAGGACTGACGTGAGAAGGGCGTTGATCATCTGCAATAATAATGTACTCACCAAACAATGTCCGGTTTGAGGATGGCATTCGGTGGCTCTGTTATTGCATTCACAGGGCCGAGCCGCACCTTCCAGGTTGATAACAATGGTGCCCGCCACTTGGTGCAATCGTGGAGGGGTGGGCGGCATCCAGAACCCGGCTGCTGGCCGATGGCACGAGGCTGCATCATACCCCCGAGGACATAAGCACCGTTCCACCCCTGGAGCTGGTGCCCCCCGACTCAACCCTGCTATTGCTGTCTCCAGAGATACATTTAATAACCTGTATAAAGGAACAATAATCAATATTTAAAAATTGACTTTATATGTATCTAATATTGTTGAATGATTTCTTAAAAAATACTATATTGTTCAACTGTTTTAATTGTAGGAAACCTGTTGAACAATGTTTGTGAAATCGTTTAATCATTGTCACCTGTAACTAATTACGCACTATTGTTATAAATATGGCTGACGGACATACGTACGTATGAATCTCGTTTGGTACATGCTGACGTCACCACTCATTCTAACAGATTTGGAGATTCTGATGTGAGTAGAGACCCTTGTTTTGAGGCGAGGATAGAAGTAAGAATGTAGTATACCACTACGAAAGACCAACCATGCCTACCATATTACACTGTATTCTCATTTGACACCAGATGATAATTCTAAATAATAATAATAAAACCTTTTATTTCCTCATGATTTAACAGTATATCGAAAATAAACATACATAAATTTATCCTAAGAACTAACGCGTGTGTGTGTTGTCGGTATATGTGCGTGCGAATTTGTGTGTGTGCGTGCATTCTCAATCTATACTCATTGATCCATACTTATATTTGTATACTTATATATAACTTAAATTGTTGTTTTTTTTTATTCCATAAGGTTCTCTTGATGGGTATATTTATATAGAATAATCCCATGTAGTCTCTTCGAATTTATGTCAATTTTAGAAGGCTGTATTCATGTTAAATGTTTTTCTAGAACTATATAAAATGATACTAACAGCACATGTAAAGATTCTATAGCTAAAGGCGCTCGTGTGCTGAGACGGAGCAGAAGCCGTTGCACGTCCAGCAGACCCAGCATGAGGGCAGACCTCGTTGCTACTACAGGACTTCTCATCCGACTGCGTTCGCTGGGCTTCGGACGCACCTCCCATAGAGACTCGTGGAGGTATACTGCATGAGAACCGTTCACTGCCGGAACTCGCTGTGAGGAAAACAATCGCAATAATAATAATCTAAATCAAGTAGAACCAACAAGGGCTTTAGAAACGTCATTAGTCTATCTATCAACGATTGCAAATGTCAAATCTACCTAGGAGAAATCGATAGTTATTTTTGCAAACATTGAGGTACAATGTGCTAATAATGTGTACATAAGAATAGTCGTAAAATATTTATTCAAATTATGGTGAGGCAAATGGATAACTGCTTTTGATATCTTATTATAGTACGTATGTTAAACGTGGCAAATAACTTCTAATTAGAATTGCTTAACGAGGCTACTTAAACAATTTGTGGTGTAAAGAGAATTCTAAATATTAAGCAATAAATACCTCATAATAGTCAAGTATGATGTTATTCCCATAAATGCTGACGAGAGGATATCTCATCAGTACATGATGCGGTAGTGCTTCGCCCCCTTCTTCTTCCACCTGAAAGCGCAGAGCCCCTCCATATGATAATACATGGTCTCCCAGAAATAATTCGCTTAGTTCTGCGTATACGGGCGCAGGAGGCCAGGGCAGCGGTATAGTAGCTTCTAGAAGACTAGTTCGTACTGCTAATGGGGAATCCACGTCCATCTAGAACAAAAAGATTAATTGAAACCTCGACGGTTTTGATGGAGCGAGTACTTACTTCGTTAGCAGGGGTCGATTCCCAGCAGGGCTTATTTAGGAATCTACATTTTCTAATTTGTCTGAGTCTGGACTTGTTGGACTGGAGTTGGAAGGATACAATGCACCTAATTAATAATGGCGTTTGCGTTGTAAAAAACAGAAAAGATAAATAAGCTCTTACCAGGTTAGCTTCCATCTTAGACTCTGTTATCACAATAAAACCTGTCGCAATAAAAAATAACGTCTAAGTAACGATGACTTAGATTTTGCTGCCTGGATACTTCAACATTATCTTCTGGTGGAATTGAACAGCAATTTATGTGGATTGCTTTCAAGTAACACTGGTGTGCGGGAGTGGTTTCTTCTGACAAAGAAGACGAGATACAGGTCAGGACATATTTTGGACCTTCCCCAATATTTTTGAAATCTAAGTTGGGTTCATCAGAGAGGACTACGCCAGTAATTCGCACCAATGAACATTTTCCCTTTAGGTTTTAGTGGGTATCGCACATATCGCTATTTCCTTCTAACCGAATCCCAAATTCCGTGCGTGAAGATTTTCTAGCATGTAAAAATGCCAGAGACCTCATGGCTCATAATTTTTTTTCCATGAAGGTTCAATTTTCGGGGATATCTGGACTAGACTCAAACTCCTAAATCCTCCTTTTTACAGCTACTTTTTCCTTAATCAAGGTCCGGTTTCACGAGAGCTTCTCTGAAGGCAACTTTTCCTAAGATGTTGTACAGATTTTGGGCGCTTCAAAAGAGTTAATAATTGTAAAATATTGTTGGGGAGGGTCTTAGGATCAGACAAATTCTTCTGGGTTCAGTGGACTCTATGGGGATCTTAGGGCTTCAATCCTCTGAACTTGCAGGTTCAGGTCTTCGGTTCTTGATAGTTCGGATCTTCAGTGTTCTGTACTTGGTTTTACAGCTTTAGTCATCGGTGAGCAGGGGTTCGATTCTTCTGTTTTTGTTCAAGATCACAATTCGCGCTTAGTATGGGATCTAATCCGTTTAGGAGTCTAAAGTGAATGTATCAGTCCAAACTATGGCAGTGCCCTTTTATACAAATCTCCCACTCGTCACGCACATACGGGCATTATAAGCGGGAGATAGGGCAAGCGCAGGAGCTGAGGTGGGCGCGAGAGGGGTGTCGCCGGCGGTCGACCAATCAGAATTAGTCGCTGCTGGCGACTCGTTAGGCTCGTAGATCTCGTACGTAATAAATATCTTTAAGATATATTGCGTTAATAACTACATTTATGCATTTGTTATCCATCTACCAGTGGCTATTAAATAATTTTACAAGTAAGACGTGTATTTATTTCCTCGCAATGATCATTATACGCAACGATAATTTGAATCTTAGATAGATAGATAGATAGTATGCTTTATTGAACACCACGAGAGAAACAATAATAATACGACTTAATTTAAGTAATTCTAGTGTACAATGGGCGGTCTTATCGCTAGTTAGCGATCTCTTCCAGACAACCAAACGTATAGGGAGACCGTCAGAGAAGAAAGAGTAGGTAGGCGGTGTTAATAAATAAGTAGACATACGCATATTACTTAGAATATAAACATACACAAATACTTATNAAAGACAGATAGTGATTCACTACATGCTCCTTAAATGTGGAGATACTCTGACACTGCCGAATTTGGATAGGAAGCGCGTTCCATAGGTTTATGGCACTAACCGTAAACGATTTATCGTAGAATTTAGTTTTACAGTGCTGTGCCCTTAGCACCAATTCGTCAGCACGACGCGCATTAAGAGTATCAGTCCGTCTAAACTCAAATTTCACTTTGAGATAATGTGGAGTTTTTGGGTTAAATAATACACAGTACAGAAGAGTGAGAATGTGCAAGTTCCGGCGAAGTCTGATTGGAAGCCACTTGAGCTTTGAACGAAATTCTGATATATGGTCATATTTGCGCAGGCCAAATATGAACCGAATGGCGCTATTTTGAAGTCGCTCAAGTTTATTTAACTGCTCCTCAGTGAGGTCAGGAAAGCTTGCGTCTCCATAGTCGAGAATACTGAGAAGTAGTGAGTGCTAGCACAATTTTGGTGGGAATGGGAAGAAAGCCTTGTAGCCGTCGCAGTGATTTCATGAATCTTATTACAGCAACAAGGCAAAAGTCTATCATCCAGTTCCAGATCAGATCCAGAGTTCTAATTCATTACCAATTGAAGCTGCAGTAAGAGCATATTCTTTAAGAGGTCTGATAATTATTTTGCTTTAGAATGAGGTAAAGATGATGCTTACCGTAGCTGAGTTAGCCATGTCTCCTCTCAATAGCTTAAGATGTAAGGGTGTAGCTGCGTGTAAAGCCGCTCGCGTCACTTCGGCCTGCGTACATTTAGCGCTTCTCCCGAAGCAGAAGCACGCAGTGCAACCCACTGGATTGATCTCAGACAAGCCAAAAGTACCATCCAGGCAACTGTCACATTTCTCACCCACCACATTTTCCTGGAAGAATCAATCGACACATTATATGATTTTCAATATGAATATTACTTCAAACTTGTTAAAATCTACCCGCTTAAGTGCTAGAACACTTGAGAGAGGTAAAGTTGTTTATATTATTCTAAGATGACAACGCTCTTTATTAGTGATACAATTCTTTTTTAATCGGTTCAGTTGCATGAGAGTATACAAAACAAATAATCAATTATTTTCAGAACATATCTCAATTTTAAAAATGTCATTTAAAATGTTATCCCTTCGCGTAAATGAATCTGGGACAATAACTTGCTGGTGGAATAACGTTATAGTAGTAATGGTAGGTATAAATTCAGCTCAAAGAGACATTTTACGATGGGGTGTATGGAACTACAATAGTGACCTCATCATATGCGACCTAGTAGCCATTGACTCCCCCCCCCCCATACGGTTGACCTTATCGAATCAATTAGGTTGTTTGTAGCTTCTGAATGTCAGCAATACGAGATGGGTCTAATGAAAGTCATTATGTGAGATGCATCTTCAAAAGTGGTCATCTTTGGGGCTGAAGCAAAGGGACGAAAGGAATATCATTCTATAGTGGTTACCTTGCAAGGACATTTTCCAGTGTGGTCGCAAGCACACACACCATTTTGGCAATTGCGTGTTCCTGCGACGTTGCAGCCACACGGCCTACAACGTGGCCCGAAGTGTCCGTCAGCACAACGTCCACATTCTCGGCCAGTGAAGCCCGAGCGACAATCGCACTGTCCTGATATGGCGTTGCAGCTATCTGGATAAAGAAACTCTTGTTTACTTATATCTCTTACACTCCAACAAGTCCCCGTTCGCTTATCAATTTAGGAAGGAAAAGGAATCTGTTTGGCCATTAGCCCGAAGATAACGAGTTTTATAAGAAGCCCAAAGTATCATAGCCTCATAACAAGACCAAGAACAAGACCAAGAAGAGTTGTGATCGTCATATTTGAAGATCGATCAGACAATTCAGAATTCACAAATAAAACTATCCATAGAACTACAAGCACAACTTCTAGCGTCACAAACTTAATAGCAATGACTAAGGCATGCAATATGATCAACTGATTTTTGATATGCCAAAATTCTGAGCAACGTGCGGAATAAAATGCTAAAATTTTTAGAAAAATCCTTCTTAGAGCAGGTGTGAGAATCCGTGAAAGAGACAATGTTGATGATGATTTCATGGCAAACTCACCAGAGGAAGCACCGGGTCCACAGGCACAGGGCCGGCAGCCAACGGAGCGACCCCAGAACCCTGGAGCGCAATGCTGACAGCCAGGTCCACGAGTCCGTGCCGGACACACACATCGTCCTGTAATCGGTGAACACACACGGCCCTCCGTGCAGGTAGGACAAGCTGCAATACCAAAATTTAATCAAGTTCACATCATACCGTCTATCCACTAAATTCAGCTTTCAAGTTTGAGCGCTCACATAGCTGCCAGAGTTTTCAGACTGGACAAATTCAGGAATTCATAATAGAAATTCTCCATATTTGGACAAATAAATGTATAGCAGAAACTGATTTAAAAAAAGTAACAGCTCATTAACGTTCCACTGCTGGGCACAGACCTCCTCACTCGTAGAAGAGAAGGGTTTGAGAGCATAGACCCACCACGCTGCTCTACTGCGGGTTGGCAGGCATAGTACACAAGTGCACTCTCTATTCCTTCACCCTTATGGTCCCATGTGACGGGAATACGACACGTTCAGAGACAAGACCGACGACTAAACGTGCTCTCTGAGGCACGGCAGTGGATTCACACAGACAACTTCGGGCAAGCATTGAGAAAATCTTAATAGAAAACTCAATATCGATTTCGAATAGGCCCGACCCAGGACTCGAACCCAGGACCTCATATCTGTAGTCGAACATGTTAACCATTAGGCCAATGAGGCAGATAAAGATTACCCTGATATTATTTTAGACTGTTTCATACTATATCTGCACATAAGGTAATAGATATGCTTTTAGTAGAACGATATAAAATTAACTCACAAAGGCAGCCGTTTGGTCCAAATCCATAGTATCCTGGCAAACAGCGGTCACAGCGTGGACCACCGACACCAGCAGAGCATGCACACATCCCAGTGATGGGATCACAAGCTGACGCACCGGCACCGCACTCGCAACGACGACATCCTCCTTGCTCCAGGCCCCAGTAACCTTCCTAGAATTAAGTCATAAGTTATAAAATAGTCAATGAATTTGGCTGGAAAGCAGAATTTTCTCCTTTTGTGGGACTTTGGAAACCTATGAGGAGCAAAAGGAGGACGCGGATAATGTCCTCTCTTCGCCAGAGGACACTGGGTGCAAGAGGTATGCTTCACTTTCACCTTCATTGAATCATAGGTATTTGTAGTTGTCATCTAGGTTACTAGAATGGGGTGGTACCCTCTAGTCATTTTATTTCAGGACGGGGAAGAATCAGCTGGGTTTAAGTGGGTATTCTAGCGTACCTAGCAAGTTTCACATTCTCGCTAGAAGAGAGAAAAAAAAAAAGAGGATTATTCCGCTTACTATGCGAACATGATTTGAGATAAGTCATGATCAATATGAACATGATTTCTAATTCCTGGCAAGTTGTAATTGTAATCTACACTGATGGTACAGCCATAAGGTGTGAGGTAATTTACTTCTTAAGGTTGCTATACAACATTTATTTCTTGCTTGGCAAGTCTTTGCTAGTAGGGTGGTAACTAGCTATGAAGCCGCTCACCAGACCCAGATATATTAGATCATTCAATATCCTAAATTTTGAAACATGGACCTCTTTCTTTTTTATTGGAAAATGCCTTTACAGACTTCATTGAAAGAATATCTCTAGTCACAGTTATGGGACCCAAGAAAGTTTAGCGGATTCTGCCTTATCTTTGAATGAGATTACTTGAGGTTCTTCTTCGCGTTCCACTCTAGTGACCTGAATCAGAGACGTCTGCCAGTGAAGCGTTTGCTTCGTTACTTCAGCGTCAAAATCTTAATTTATACGTCGTTAAAATAACATGTTATTAAAACTGAAACTATTTAGTATACTCCTCTACTACTCTGCATATATTTGATCCTACGACAATGTCATGCAATTATAATAAACACAGATATTGAGATAATCTCCTATAAATAATGCGATCATAATTCACAGTATAAACGCTGTCGTAGCAGATTACAGCCTGAAAGTCGACAGCTGATCGCTATTTATTGTATCAGGTTATGGACAGAGAGAGTTTTAAGGTATACTATTTTTTAGAAGTAAAATATAGACAATTTTTATTGACAGTCTATATGATCGAATGTGTGCCGAATTTGAAAGGCCAATGGTTTTTGATATATCGTGATGAGTTTGTGAATCATTTTTTACTTTTACATCCCGATTCCTTATGAATATAAGGAAACCCATTCTTAGAGAACGTTCACGACGCAGAAGGAATAAGTATGCCTAATCTAAAATAAATTGGACGAATTGTTTTAGAGATCGTGTGATGAATGAAACTTTATGTGTAACAGTTCAAAATGTAGAATAAACAAATCAAGTTCACAAATGTGTTGCAGTGATCATCATCGTTTTTCACAATGTGTACAAAATCGATTCCTACGTTTTAATTTATGATTATTGGATTTGCCTCAATTGGTCCATTGTCAGTGATCATATTTTACTTATACATCAAGATTCCTTATGCATATAGGGAAACCATACTTAGAGAACGTTGTGGCATAAAAGAAGATGTAGTGACTAAAATTGAGAAAGGTATGCTTAGATGGTTTGGGCACGTAGGAGAATGAATGGGAGAGTTGGAAGGGGAAGACCAAGGCGAACGCTCCTGGACCAAATCCAGGACATTTTAAATAAGGGTCAGGTCAAGAGTACTCTAAACCGACAAACTTGCATGAAAGGTTTAATGAGAATGAATGAAGCGAAGGAGATCTGCAAGGATCGGGGCAAGTGAAAGGACGTGGTCTCTGCCTACCCCGAAGGGAATGAAGCGTGATGCTATGTATGTCTAGTGGTGGATACTCAGTGATCATCTTTTACTTATACATCCCGATTCCTTATGTATATAGGGAAACCATACTTAGAGAACGTTGTGGCATAAAAGAAGATGTAGTGACTAAAATTGAGAAAGGTATGCTTAGATGGTTTGGGCACGTATAGGGAATGAATGAAAGGAGACTGACTAAAAGGCTCTTTGGGTCAAGAGTGAACGGGAAAGTTGGAAGGGGGAGATTTTAAATAAGGTCAAGAGTGCTTCTGAACCGACGAACTTGTATAAAAGGTGTAATGAGAATGAAAGAAGCGAAGGAGATATGCAAGGATCGTGGCAAGTGGAAGGACGTGGTCTCTGTCTACCCTTATGGGAACGAGGCGTAACGCTTGTATGTATGTATGTGTAGTGATCAGCTCGTGTGGCTACAGACATGAGTCTCGGGTCGAGCGGATTTAGAAATCGATATTTGTCCGAAGTCGGAAAGTATCGTGTCCTGAGAGCACGTTAAGGCGGCGGTCCTGCACCTAATCTCTCTCCAGTCGTGTCAGATTGCCGTCAAATCCCACTATGAGAGTGAAGAAATAGAGAGTGTATTCCTATTAGTGCATACAGTTTTGTACAATGGCTGCCAACCAGCAGTAGAAAACGTGCTAGGTCTGTGCTCCAAAAACCCTCCCTCCTATGAGTTAAGGGACTATACCCACCCAGAAGTGAGACGCTAATGGGCTGCTACTAACGTTTATTGAATGTGTAGTGTGTATATGTGTGATAGATAAAGATATCGCTGTTTTTTTTGCGATACAAAAAATTGGTTCCGATATCGTGACCAATTACCATTAATAGGCCGTATTAAAAGCTATTTCATGTTCTCCTTCGTCAGTGGCAGGTGGTCGTGTGAATTGGTCCTAATTCCGATAATTGGCACGACCTGGAATTACTCGCTGTTCATTCAATTAAATGCCATTCGGTCGGACGCGAGCTGTGATTTGTGCGAGTGGGCTGTAATTTGCAGCTCTTTGTCTGACGCATACAAACAAATTGAATTAATTTTATTCCATTATTTTATGGTGCCATCTTTTAATTAGAGTTAACTTGTTAGTTTCTGTGTAGTTAGTTACGAATTAGGTACTATAATCAATATTATTTATACATTTATCTATGGGCAATCTAGATAGATCGTTGGTCCCCATTAAATCAAACTTTCAAAGGTCGGTAATATTTTTAATGAATTACCTATATTTGCAATTATAACTTCTGCTACACTCTTATGCCAATATCTCACTTCTACAAATTATCTAGATCACTATTTAGCGATAAGGTTTCCTAATTTTGTGCATTACATTATTACAATTACTTTGAATTCTTACAGCACTTTATTGGCTTTCGGCGTAACAATAAACTCTCGCTGGTCACCATTAAGAAAGTTACATTTACAAATACACAATTGTTCAGGCGAGCAGTTTGTTGTTAGTTTCAATGATATAAAGCCTTACCTCGTAGTATACATAACCTAAATCGAAGATATTTTAATGTTCAAACAGTATCAATTAGATTCCTACATAGCATCATGCCTCATTCCCTTCGGGGTAGGCAGAGACAACATCCTTCCACTTGCCACGATCCTTGCATATCTCCTTTGCTCCTTTCATTTTCATTAAACCTTTCATACAAGTTTGTCGGTTTAGAGTACTATTGACCTGGCCCTTAATTAAAATGTCCTGGATTTGGTTCAGGAACGTTCGCCTTGGTCTTCCCCTTCCAACTTTCGCATTCACTCTTGACTCATAAATCCTTTTTGTCAGTCTCCTTTCATTAATTCTCTCTACATGCCCAAACCATCTAAGCATACCTTTCTCAATTTTAGTCACTTCATCTTCTTTGATACCACAACGTTCTCTTATCACACCATTCCTGGAAAGACAACTTTAGTTTACAGTCGCAGTGTTTAGTTACGACTCCTGCCTCTAGCAAAGCCATGTCGCCAAGCAATAACATAATTTTTTTTTGACGGCGTTCGCTGGCGCCTTGGTACGGCGAATGTAGTAAGTTGTGCTTTCTAATTTGGCCTTCAGCCGCATCTAGTTACCACCCTACCAGCAAAGATGTACCGCCAAACAAGAGATAAGTACTCCGGTACGATGCTATATTGAAACCACAAGGAATGAATTGTCTCTTAGCAGATTAGCACGCTTCCATCGTAGAATTTACAATCGCTTACCATCAAGTGTCGACAGTGTTGACACTTGACGGTAAGCGCTAACTTGTCAAGACCAAGAAGTACCTCGCAAGTGTCACAAGCTCGACCAGTGACGTGTGGTCGACAGCGACATTGGCCTGTGCGGATGTCGCAGGCGTTACCCTCCGCGCCGACCAGTGAACAATTGCACCCTGTAACAAACAAAATAAACGTGAACATACAGGGAGAAAATCTCAAGTGAAGAGTATACTTAAAAAAGTTTTTACAGTGACGAGAGCTTTACAAAAAGTGTAATAGTGCGAAACGAATGGACGTTGCTTTACTTCAGTCAGCAGCAGTCGTTTTTGTTTCATAGGCTCACATTTGTTCTTTCATGTATTGCATGTCGTATTACAGCCGGCGACGGAGAGAAGTAAAGGGTTGCAGTCAAGGCTAATTCGCATCATACTTTCATGAAACCACACAATGTCTTTTGAAAGTAAAAGTTTTCTCCATCGCCTGTTGTTTTCCCATCATGTATCGCATGTCGCAATACAGCTGGTCGCGAAGGAGAAGTAAAGTGAAAGACGCTGCTAGAACAACGAAGGCCAATATGAAGGCACTCATGGGTCGCATCAGCTGTTTCACTTCCATTGTAAGAGGGAATCAGGCTAGTCTGGTAAGAGGTATTTTACCTCTTATGGTTTTTATACAGCATATACCTGACACCATTGTGCCAACGGCTTCAGGCTTTAAAAGAATCAATGAAATTAACTTGCAAATGTAACAAAAATGAACTTCTGAAGCCTATTAGCAGCTCAGTCTTGAACTATATCATCATTTACCATCAGGTGAGACTATAGTCAAGGCTTAAACTGTCAACAATAAAAACCTTAAAGTTATTACAGTACTAAATCGTTCAATAGGTGATTCTGCAAAATAATGTCAATAATGAATTAATAAAACACAAATATTTAATAAATATATTATTGACGATTGAAAATTTGAATGTGCATATAGAAACTGAATTAATTATTTATTGAATTTAAAAACGGTATTAAGGCGTTTCTATCAGATAAATCTGATACAGATAAATCCGGACATAAAGAAATGCGGATTTTCATTAATGGTACCAACAGAAAACACCAAGGCTTACAATCATTGCTTTATCGTTGGGTTCCGATAAATGCTAAGCAGTTACAAGTGGTTAATCTTGTTGTTAATGCATTGAACGAGGTGAGCTTGTTGACTGGTAGATTATAGAGACATTTCGGCATTCTTTGCTTACCGCTTCGATTGGAAATCTTAGTCTTCTAACCTTTAGTTACTTTCATAACCCATCAAATGCAAGAAGTGATTATACCTAACAAAAGGTGGCAGCCTATTATGTCCTACTGTTGGTTACTAGGCCCACAACGCTGTTTTATTGCAGATTGGCCACACGACACACATTTATAAATTACTCATGAGATTTACAGCTTCATTCTCCAAAATATGTGATTCCTCTAAAAATCCACGCATCTCATCACTGGGCATCACGGTCTATACAAAATATGCTCTTATAAAAATTCAAGTCGGCTCCAAAAGAACTTTTAATCGTCAGTAGCCTGTTAGAAACTTAGTAAATGTTGGTAACTTTCTATCCACCTTAAACAATAAGGAAGTATCATCAGCAAACAGGGTTATATCAAATGGTATGCTAAATCATTTATATATATTAAGAACAAAAAGGGCCCAAGTATTGATCCTTGTGGGATACCCATTTTTACCGGTGAACCTCACGACGCTACATCAATTACGAAGATATATTTAAGTAGATAGCTACTTACGCCATATTATATGTTAAACAAGCAACATTTGGCCGAGTCAAAAGTATAAGAGACGTTATCCTAGTTTATTTACCAATGCAGCCTCACTGCTGTAATGGTGCGAATGCCTTAATAGCAATTATTTTGGGATCGATATCCGGAATAGCAAATTTAAGAACTTGCATTTTTTAATTTGACTGGGATCTGGATCGGTGGGAGGCTTCGTTCGTGGCTAGTTACCAACCTACCAACAAAGGCGACGCTATCTAGATAAAGAGATAATTACCTATTACCAGGTTATCGCGCTTTAGACTGTACCAATTATAGGTTGTATCATCACTTACCAAATCATTACGGTTAAGCTGTAACCTATTTGCAATAACATAGAATCCGCTTTGAAAATATTCAAAATGGTTGTTTAAACATTTGTAACAGACAACTGTCAGAGTGTAGCGAGGTCTAATCTACCGCTGTTTATCTTTCTTAGTAGGTACATTTAGTATTTCGCTGGGTACATTAGCATAGCTCTGCGTTCACTAGATTAGTGCTCCTGAGATACAGTTAATTATGAAAACACGAAGGAAGGTATTAAACTCGGTCAGTTTTACGCAACGGACCCATTATCTTTAACGCGTTTAGAAATGAACACATACCAACGTTTACATTGTATATACGTACATTGTACTGTTTGTGACTTACGTAATTTATTCATATATAAATAAATCCGTAGTCATTCTTTAAATTAAAGCTCAGTTGCGTTTGTTTGTTTATGATCAATTCAAAGACTACGAAACGGATTTTCGTGCAGCTTTCAACAATAAATATAGTTGAGGTAATGTTTTTTAAATTGCTTGAAATATTTTTTGGAAGTGTTTGAAAATCTCAAGCCTTAAGGGAGATTTCCTAGAAAACGCTGCCTAATTTATTGGAGATATAACAAAATTATGTATGATGGAATAATTCCTCTTTTACAGATCTACAAAAATTTCCTTGAAAACATTTTCCTATATTTCACGAATTAGTCAATATATACACATATCTATTCTATCTTCAATGAAAGGAAATAAAATAAGTTAGTTAAATGTTTTATATACATTAGTATGTTACATTATTAGTATTAGTATATCAGAAGCTACTGAAATATTACTTAAATAGTTAAAAGCTCCCTGTAGTTGCTTACTATTTCTTCTTCCTCTGTATCCGGTCGGCTATCCTTTGTGTTCTTTTCCTCTGTATTATGAGCTGGAGTAATTAGTACAATTGGTACTACTACTATGTCTGTATTATCATTATCATTGCCATTTACTTCATTGATGAAGGTCGTGTCTGCCTTAGTGGCTACAATGGCTAGTTGCTTCTCTTTAACCTCGGAAGTGCGAGTCTCAGTATCTTCTCTATATGGTCGGACTAAGGGGTAGATGACTGACTTCATAGTCTTTTTTCTTCAACTCTTCCTTCCAAAACCAGTTTCTCTAAGTTATGTTTCTACAGGTTATCTGACAGTCTTCGGGTTATATGACCAAGAGTAATCGTTGGTAGCCAGTGGTGGATACCGTTGTTGTCATGTTAAATCTCCTCCAACACCTTAAAGCCTGTTATCATTTATGGGTCAGTAATATTTTAGATTCTATTTATTTTATTATATCTATAATAAAATGTTTACGTGACGTATATTATGATACATCTAAATCTAATCCACAAATTCTAAGCATCATGTTTTGTTAGCTATATGATTAAAATAATGACTAAGGTTGATTAAAAGGTGGTATTACAAAAACATTACAATAGGTATTAAATCCAAGTTGACTGTCTGTACGTCGGCGCCATCGATATATATAAAATTTTTCAATAAACTAAACAATCCTACGCAATATAAATCGGGTCATATCACTGTGTATGAGTTCCAAATAAAACGTGCCCCGTTACTCAGATACGAGCTGACGAGTGATTGTCAGATTGAATCGGAGCTGGTCAATTATAACGTGATGAAATGACCCACATATCGGCAGCCATCATGTCAGTTTAAGATTTATTATATTTATTATCTCTATTACGGTTTGTTACAATTGTATTTTATTTTGTAACTTGTTTCTCAAGACAACTTCGTCTGCATCACATTAGAGGAAAAGAATAAAATGTATGTTAAGTATATAAAAGGTTATAGTGAGTCAATCTTACAATTTCCTCGTAAATTTTTTTAACTTAATTTCAACCGCTTATGTTCACGCAATGGAAGCTCCCAAAATGAATAAATTTACTCCGTTTAAGCAAGTTTTTACCATTAAAAGCCTATAGCGAGTCAATCAAAAGATTATACTGTCTTAGACATTTTTAGAAAGAACAATTCCCTCATACATACATAATTTGTACGTAACTTCAATCGTTTACGCAGCGAACACAATAGAAGCTTTCAAAGCGTATAAATTTACCTCCTTTTTTGCAACAATTTTTCATTGATACTCCACTCCTATTGGTCGTAAAGTATAATTATATAGCGTAAAACATTCCTGAATAAATATTCTATCAAACACTAACAGAATCTTTAAATTCGAACTAATATTTCCTGAGAAAACCACAAAAATACTGTATTACTTCACTGCTATTGGTTGTTACACGATTTTATATAGCGTGAAGCCTTCCTCAATTAGTGAACTATCCAACACTAAAATATCGCGCCCTCTCAGAGCAGGAGTCCCCCAGGGCTCGGTGCTCTCTCCAATCTTATACACGCTGTACACCTGTGACTTTCCAAGCACAGAGCGTGTACACTTTGCGCAATTCGCGGATGATACCGCTCTATCACCTCACGAGAGACCAATCTGATCATCTCGAGACTCCAGAAAGCGGCCAATCGCATCGCCGAATGGCTTCGCAAATGGAGAATCGAGGTGAACCCTGAGAAAAGTGTAGCAGTACTTTTCACAGGAGTGAAGAGGATTTGGGATCACAAACTGCCTAACATTAAGCTTTACGACATGGACATCCCATGGAGTAAAGAAGCCAAATATCTTGGAGTTACCCTAGATAAAGCCATGAACTTTAGTAAGCACATTCGCAATATTCGTGGCAGAGCCGCGTTTGTGCTTGGTAGATTATCCCCTCTCATCTGCAAGAAAAGTAAAATGTCACTTCGCCACAAGGTGACACTCTACAAAACTTGCATCCGCCCCATCATATCGTACGCCAGCATCGTCTTCGCACACGTGCCAGCCTATAGACTGGCCCGTCTGCAGACGCTGCAAAATAAATTCATGAGGATGGCCACGGGATGCCCCTGGTACGTCCGAAATGTCGATCTACATAGGGACTTAGAACTCCCCACGATAAAGAGTCATTTTAAAGAGCTCTCCGAAAATTATTTCGAGAGAGCCATAAATCATAGGAACCCACTAGTGGTTAACGCGTCCTCTTATAGGATCCGTCTTAACGTTCCGCCTAGGAAGAGACGGCCTAAATATGTCCTTAACGACCCCGACGATACGATAACTATCGACAATCTACCTTACCAGGTAGGGACAGACACATACACAAGCGATACACAGCGATTCCGCCGGCGGAGTCGAGGTCCCCGATTTCTGACGTCACCCGGACGTGGACTTCACCCACGTTCCCGGGGGCGCTTCTGATTCTTCCTTTTCAGGTGATGTTTCAGCGATAACGTCGCTCCAAGCCGAGGCTCGGTCTCGCAGGAGACGCCCTTGGAGCGGCGTTTCCCCGGAGAGCGAGCCCTTTTC
>JACTOM010000896.1:434889-480884 GCA_015832385.1 Elymnias hypermnestra | reverse complement strand
CACTTGTGTACTATGCCTGCCAATCCGCAGTGGAGCAGCGTGGTGGGTCTATGCTCTAAAAACCCTCTCTCATATGAGTGAGGAGGCCTGTGCCCAGCAGTGGGACGTTAATGGGCTGCTACTTACTTTTTACTTTTATCATCCAGATAGTCAACAAGTTGAGCCTATAGACAAACAAACGCTTCCACTTTACAATATTAGTATATATGTCTAATACAGTTTGTTACAATTGTATTTAATTTCCTAATCTCCGTTGAGAATGTAATAAACATCCGCGGCGAAACGATGATGACTCAGCTTTTGTTAGATGAAAGAATGTGCCTTTTATAGATTAACAATCAATCTACGGTTGCTCATAAATATCAATATTTTTAGTGATTACTTTTGCACACAGTTTGTCTCTTTCTCTTGGGATTCTTTATGCTTATATGTCGTGTCGTGCTTTGGTGTCTGGGTTATTTTTTTCACCAATACCTTCCATCCCGTTCCATGATGGTAAGCGGCAGGGTCGGGAGAGGGCGGTCAAAAAAAGTGTGGATGAATTGTGTGAAAGAGGATATGTGTATTAAGGGTGTGAATGTTGAAATGACAACGGATAGAGTGAAGTGGCGAAAGGAAACATGCTGTGCCGACCCCACCTAGTGAGATAAGGGCAAGAAAAGAAGAAGACCTTCCATCCCGTTAAGTTCTCGGCTTTTCTTAGGACGGCTATAAATGGAAGACCTGGCCTGGTTTTGCTTTCTATCTTGCCAATAACTATCAATTTCTCTAACTTACTGGGCTGTGCTGTGACCAAAGTAGCTGGGAAAGCTTTTGAAAGCACTTAAACACGAAACTGCTCCATAATAGACTTTCTTCATTGTCTTTACGATCTATGGTCTGTCTCCTATTTAAACTTATTGTAAGTGATGATATAGTTTAAGCCGACGATACTATAACCCGGAAAAAATTAACTCTTACCAAACTTTGCATCGTTGTTACTCTTTCCGTTGGTACTGAATCTATTGCTTGTTTTAAAAGTAGTTTTTATACAAGTTTATTTTGAACGATAATGTGCTAATTAATTACAACTGAAATCAAGTGGAAATGTCTTTATATTGACGTGAATACGTCTTTAAAATAACATCCACAGGGAGGCAATTTCAATGAAAACAAACTGGGGGGATACCATTTGGTGCTGTAGCTGAATATCTATTACCTCTATACAAAATTAAACTACACCACTGGATAGCTAAGGGATCGAAGAATTTATTACGCTAAATAAGGACTGTAACACATCGCGCGCGACAGAGAAGGAAGCCCCGTTATGAGTCACAGTCATAATACATTTTTCTTTAATAAACCTCAACTTTTATAATATCTTTTGTAAAGAATATGCTTAAGACTATAAAGAAGTAAAACTTAAACAAATCTCGGCAAATGATTCCAGAATTTTAACATAAAACAGAGCGTTAAAGTTTGTTTTCAGTTCATGCATTCCACTTTATTTTCTATATCTATGAAGGTTATTACAAGTATAAAATATATATCAATAATGTACAGACTTAAAGATATTACAAAACAAATTCAAATAATCTTTATTGAAGTAGGTTTTTACAGCATTTTTCAATTGTCCAATATACGACTAACGTTCATATTAAAGACGGACTAACAAACTGAAGTTATAAGTTTTCCTTCAAACTTTTTTAAGAAAAGCACACAAGAAACTCAATTGGGTATTGTTTACTGCCATTATTACAATATAGTTTTAATTTATTTCGATTAGAACAATTCATTCCCTCCCTCGCTTTAGTTATATCATGCAAGGAGAAATTCATGACATTTTAAAAGGCAATATTGATATTATGCAAATAACTACATGTGCTAGCTGCAAGACGCCTTCATTTTGAATTGACGGACATGTACTTCATTTCTGTACAGACAAGAAAAGAAAAAGCCAGAGGTAGAGCTAACTGGAAGAATTTGGGGGAGGCCTACGCCGAAGAGGCGACGTTTACGCCAGACTAATTTGACTAAATAAGAATTGAATTTTCGAAAGAGGTGTTCGACAGGGATGTGTTGCGTCACCATGGCTGTTCAACCTATTCATGGATAAATGTTTGACAGATTTAAAAGAAAGTATGTATGGGTTAAGAATGAATGAATTACTCATCAAATGTTTACTCTACGCTGATGATCAAGTAATACTTGCGTCATCCGCTAACGAGCTTCAGGAGATGCTAAATATTATGAATGAAGCTTTGAAAGGGAAAGGAATGAAAGTGAATGTAAACAAAACGAAAGTTATGCTTTTTGAACGAGATGAATCTATGATGAATGGCAATATTTTGATAGATGGGGAACAAGTGGAAGAGGTGAAAGAATTTGTATACTTGGGATCTAAATTTACAAAAGATGGAACATGTGAAAGTGATATCGAAAGGAGAGTGAATGCAGGGAATATGGTAAATGGTGCTCTGCATGCTTTTATGAATAGCCAGATGGTGTCTCAAAGGGCTAGACTGGCAGTGCATGCTGGAGTGTTGGTGCCAACACTTATGTATGGTAGTGAAAGTTGGGTATGGCAGAAGAATCACAAAAGTAAAATAAATGCGGTAGAGATGAGAGCGTTGAGAAGCATGAGTGGATTAAAACTGAGTGACAGAGTAAGAAATAGTGTGATAAGAGAACGTTGTGGTATAAAAGAAGACGTAGTGACTAAAATTGAGAAAGGTATGCTTAGATGGTTTGGGCATGTAGAGAGAATGAATGAAAGGAGACTGACAAAAAGGATTTATGAGTCAAGAGTGAATGCGAAAGTTGGAAGGGGAAGACCGAGGCGAACGTTCCTGGACCAAATCCAGGACATTTTAAATAACGGCCAGGTCAAGAGTACTCTAAACCGACGAACTTGTATGAAAGGTTTAATGAGGATGAAAGAAGCGAAGGAGATATGCAAGGATCGTGGCAAGTGGAAGGATGTTATCTCTGCCTATCCCTATGGGAATGAGGCGTGATGCTTTGTATGTATGTATGTATGTAATTTGACTAAATACATTAAGAATATGATGATTGACATTAAAATTTAAAAATACATATTAAAATTAAAATTAACCAGGACAAAAAATGACATAATTTGCAAGATTACTGTTTATTTAATTATACTATCAAATGTACTAGAGACATTTTATAACTTGACATTCGTACGCGTAATAGTGAATGGCTTTATTATTACTTCATTTCCATGGTAGATAAAAAAATATTTACAAAATTCAAAGTACGTTAACACTAAACATTGTCGCGACCATCTGACTGCTGCCATTGTTTAATGGAATCGGCTGACCGTTACAATGTTTTAACAAAATACATGTATTCAATTTCAACCCACACACATAATACTAGCCCTTTCTTGCAACTGCGTCTGTTTCGAATTCAGATATCTAATGTCATCTATGTTAAAAAAGTGATGTTCCGACACCTATTTCAATTTGTTTTTTTGCTGCCAAGTTAGTGCTGAACTGTAACCTTATCTGATTGTAAATTACATTGTAAATACAATTTCAGGTGGTTGTCCTATAGCTTGCGGTTGCTGCACAGCATCGTAGCCGAACGCAATTTTTTATGGTTTGTGCACTTCTTTGCTGACAGGACCGAAGGCTCCAACTACATTTTTTACAGCAAAGATGTCCATATAACACTTTGTTAATACCTTTTTGTAGGCTTTTGTAAATTTTAGGGGCCAGATGAAATATCTGGCCCTTTGACTGGAGCTGGATCATTTGGGCGCCTTTCAAATCATTAGCTCCGCGACTCATCAAAGCGGCGGGTGCACTCGGTAAATGGTGAGAGATCCTGGATCGTCCTGCAAGAGATTGTACACCGGTATCGTCGCCAGTATGGCGTTGTAGGGTGCACCCCTATGGGTCGATACCTCGACCGCATCAAATATCCTCTGCTTGCACACGGCGCAGAGGGTAATGGCGATCAGGGCAATACGAGGGCACCGTACCTCCTGGAGGGCGATCCCCCGTGAAAGCTACGGGGAAGCTCTAGCGGTCGTGTATTGGCAAGGGCGGCTGCAAGGGCGGATGCCTGGCCGACCGGGCCCTCGTCCAAAAAGGAAAACCTCGGTTTCCTAGTTGCGGGCGTGGTCATTGTGACGGCGATCTGTCCTCACCTGGAACAATGGAAGCACGGGACGCTTTCCTACAGCTTGATGCAGGTTCTGACTTTGGATAGTTCCTGCACCAAATTGGCCGAGAGGAATCATCAGTGTGGGCAGCTATCGACTCAGCGATGGTAGGCGGAAGTGGCCTTCTTTTGCGAGACAGTAGTCTCACTGAAGGAAACCTACGAGAGAAAGAAAGAGGGAGAATGCAGTGGATGCTTTTCCTCGCTTCCTCGAGGCGGGGTACAAGGCGGCTCATATTTGCGCACCTCCTCACGCCTCTTTGGACTCATCCGGGGCACCAGGGCAGAATGCGAAAGCTGACTTCTGGTGCCTCACTAATGGAAAAAAAGGGTTCCGCTCTCTTCCCCACACTCCTGACTGGTCGTCGGTCGAGGTTCCCAGCGACAAAATAAAAGGCTGTACAGATTAGCTTATAGATTAAATTTCACTGTCAAATACGGCATTACAATTAATTGAATTATTGAAGCGGACGTGATATGCGAGTGTGTTCGCTAGACAGAGTGTCGGCTGAAGCTCGGCCTGGTTAACTTGCGTAAATAGACTGACATTAATATCAGGGAAAACATTTCGAGGCGTACACGATAAATCTTTGAATATATCACTAGCCGATGCCCGCGATTTGGTCTGCGAAATATTCTCACTAGGTACAATACTACTGTAGGTATACAATGTATTATTATCTCTCCCTCTCATGTATTCTTATTTAACAGACGACATAATAGATATGTAAAAAAAACTTTATTCTTTCCAGCTGTGCTTTGCGAGAACCAAGAACGTGTAAACAGCCACGTTGGAAGACGATAATGTAGACATCAGCGGTTTAATTAGCGTCCCTAGCGGCTATTGACAGACAGCGTGACGGATGGTGCCCTATATACGCCTCGCACAGACAAAACGCAACGTGTAACCATGGCTTGTATAGTTTATCTGCTATTTCTACACCGTGCAATCATTCATGGGCTTGTTTAAGGTGTCAGATGTGTATTTCGAGTTAGCATCGTTGAAAAGGTTACAACAGAAGCTCTGTCATTCAACACAGATTATCATTATTTAAATGTCTACATGGTATATCATTGAAATAATATTACAATGTTTCCCGCAATTTTATACCAGGCCATGATGGCCTAGTGTCACCACAACATTATAGCATTAGAGGAAACCTTTTTTTTTTCGGTGGGAAATGCTTTTACGCACCCCGATTTGGAAAGAGTCGGGAGTGGGACTCACAGATGAGACAGAATGCCCACTAAAACCCAGCGGTCCCACATCATCCTAATGTGGGACACCAGTGGCTCGCTTGCGCAATCCAATATGGTGTCCCGGATGAAGCCGAATCAAGACTCAAGGCTGTGGGTCGAGGCACGCGAATCCACGCCTTCTACCGCCCAACCTTCGGCGACGTATATCAGGGGCATCAGGAGCAACCTCCCGCTCCCTCTCCTATTCTGGGAAAAATTCTTGGCTTTTCTAATGTAGCCAGGCAAGGGACAGCAAAGCAGTACGGAGGGTCTATGTCCTAAAAACCCTTGCATCTTTGCGTGAGGCGATGTCTGTCACTCTTCTCTTCTCTTTCTTGGTATTCAATCGCGTTTGGAGCCTCTCTTCTCTTCGGTGTATTCTTCTTGGTTGATTTTAAACACCTCACGTGCGCTCCACATTTTTGGGACATTTTGTGGACAGCCTAGCAAACTCGTGCATGGAACCGCCAATAGAAGACTTTGTTTGATGCTTCCATAGCATGGGTGATCTGCCCCGTGCTCCAGTACTCCATATTCAAGGCGCTTAACTGAGTGGAAATCACCGGGAGACATGGCCGAAGAGATTTTGTATGCACTTGTGTATTGCTGAAAGACGTTTGGATTTCCCCCAATACAGAAGAATTACTATGAAACTCGATCTAGGGTGTTCTGAGCATACGCTTCCAGCACCACATCTCTAAGGCATCTATCTTCCTCTTCTACACTCGGACGGACTCTTTGTGGCTTTAGTTAGATTCCTATTCCGCCATATTTTGCTTAGCTTCTTCCTTAGAGTGTGCGTTAATGAGATTTGGGACGCAGAGTTTAAAAGATTTCGTTAATCCCTAATGTCTTTAAAAAGTATAGCCCGAAATATACAACGGAAATTTCGCGGTGATGACAGCAACTTGAATGAGTGCTGTTTAGGTCCGGGACATCCGCGTTTGTGTGTATAAATAATATTGGACTGTCTGTTTGTGGTATAAGATTAAGCTCATATGTTCTTAACACGATATTTGAAACTAGATACGTTCAAGCCAAAAAGGTGAGGCTACCCTCTTAAAGCAAATACTTCGAAGGTTCTTTTGAGAACCTATACCACATGTTATAAAGTACTCTTTATGGGGCTCTGGAAGAGATCTCTTTTCAGAGTTAAGATATTAACTCATAAATACAAATACTCATTCTTACAAAGCCACTCACACCTACATAACACTCCTACTCCTAACCTTATCGCAAAGAAAAAGGTTTAGGACAGGTGAGAGAAGTCTACGAACCTCCCATCACCTCACATTAAGAATAACTGCCCACAAAACTAAATTCTTTGGTAATTCTTTTTCGGTGCGAGCAGTTCAGTTGTGGAACGATCTTCCTCTTGTAGCGAGGGAAGCACAATCTACTAAAGTTACTAATTATTATCTCTCACTTTGTAATTCAAGCGACGACAAGTATTTATTCCCATATTTTAAGTATTGTACATATTTTTGTATGTATTAAAGTTATTTTTATAGTATTTATTGTATACCACCTACCATATCTAGCACTTGCAATTTCTGTTCGTCCAAAGGTTGCCTGGAAGAAATCGCTAGGTAGATAAGGCCACCTATCGTACTCCCTTGTGTTATATTTATATAAGTGTTGTTGTAAAACTTTGGTGTACAATAAAGAGTAATCAATCAATCAACACTAACTCTTCGTAAGTACAGCGAATATCTGTTGTGTAGTGTTTTCTTTTCATTGTCTCTAAATTCTTACTTCTTAATATCTATTCTGTTATTTCAAATATTATATAGTAATTTGTTTAATCCGTAATTGGCCTTATTCTAATCTATATTAAATATTCTATCGTCGTCGTCGTCGCTTCAACCGATGGACGTCCACTGCTGGACATAGGTCTCACGTAATGACGTCCACAAGGCCCGGTCTTGTGCCGCCTGGCTCCAGCGGCTACCGGCGACCCTCTTTATGTCGTCGGTCCACCTTGTGGGGGGTCTCCCTACACTGCGCCGCCCGGTGCGGGGTCGCCACTCCAGCACCTTCGGGCCCCAACGTCCATCGGTCCGTCGNAATCCGACACCACCTTGAGATTGAACTTCACCTTCCCGGTAGTAAAACAAGTTACCGGATTCGAGGATTATCGTGTCCTCCCCCTCTCTACGGACTTCGGACAATCCTATAATATCCCAGTGTAACTTGTTTACTGCTTCTTCCAGTTCGAAGATCTTTTCGTCGGTCCTCAAAGTGCGTGCGTTGTATGTTGCCAGGTCAAGTCGTCGGGGTTGGCAGCGGAATCTCTTCCGGAGATTCTTAGCACCCCCTGCCCCGCCGTTACCATAACCGCTGCCAGAGCTAGGAATAGCGGGGCTGCCGGGAACTGGGACCATTGCTGCCTTGTTGTACTCATCGTGGTTGTGCCAGTAATCACCACGCTTGGCAGGCGGGTTGGTGATCGCAGTGCTGACCCTCTCGCACCGATAACGCTGCTGCCCGTTATCGGTTTGTGGCATTTAGGTCAACGAGGAATGGATATACCGATAAAATATAAATATTCTATGTAACTTGTTAAAAGGCTATTGGATTACCAATAAAAAAAACTAAGTAGTCCTATGTACACCCAATATCTTTTTACAGTTTTATTTATGCATAAATAAATAGAGCCTTTCTTTGTAATTTTATAATCTATAAATAACTTGATCGATCTTAATGAAAATTTGTTTACATAAACGCGATTTCGCGTAATCAGACATTACTTACCACCTGATTTAGACATCCTCCCCTTAACTTTATATTTAGGGCCCTTTAGGGGATTGTTTCTACAGCGAAGAATGTCTATCTTCAAACGATTGAGAGATAGCTTATTTAGTAGTAGACAAAGTCGCAGGCAACGGCTAGTTCATATAGTGACTAAAAGACATTTTATTTACCTTATTACACAAATACAAGATGTCACTCTGTCGTGGGTTACTGGGACTAATATCAAAGCAACGTTCGCCGGTTTAAAATATACAAATGTCCACTGCGAATCAATTTACGAGCTATCAAAGACATTGTTACAGTATTTCTTGTCTAAACGACCTCGGTTAAACCCTTGCAACTGGAGCAGCATACAACCGCACCCATTTACATGGCATTTGAATAAAAAGGCATTTCCCTGTGTATTTACAATGTTAAACCACTTGTTAATAGCCACTTGACGATAACAAATTCACAAACAGACGTAAGCTCCGTCTGCATATAACTTAAAATTGAAATACCAATAATCATTAATCGGTTTCATGTTTTTAATGAATATAATTATTTATTTACATCTCGTCAAGAGATCGTGTTGCCTTCTTTTACGATAAAAAAAGGGTAAGAAATCATAAGTCGCGTTGAGCAAATAAGTTATTTGTGTGACAAATTTCATTCAAATCGGTTCAGTAGTTTACAAGTGACAGATGAGCATAGTTACTTTCATATTCATTCATTCATTTCATATAATTATTTTACACCCTTTAGGATAAAACTTTTACAGACTTTGAATGCTATATTTATTTATATCGAATCAACAGCCGAAAAAAATAGTTTCAAGTTGTAAAAATGACGGTACTTCCATCTTTTGAAACACTTATTTTGAATTAAAGTTGTCCTTTCTCAGAGTCTAGAATGTCTGGGTACCGAATTTCATTCAAATCACTTCAGTAGTTTTTGCGTGACGCAGGATCTCCTGTGTACCGAATCATTCAAATCAGTATTGGCAGTTTTGGCGTGACATAGCGACATCTGTGTGCAAAATTTCATTTAAATCAGTTCGGTAGTTTTGGCGTGACACAGGATCACCTGTGTGCCGAATTTCGTTCAAATCAGTTTGGCAGTTTTGGCGTGACATAGCGACATCTGTGTGCAAAATTTCATTTAAATCAGTTGGGTAGTTTTTGCGTGACACAGGATCACCTGTGTACCGAATTTCATTCAAATCAGTTTGGCAGTTTTGGCGTGACACAGGGGCAAGCGCGACAGACGGAGTTTCTTTGACATATATAATACAAGCTGAACCCGCGACTTCGTCTGCGTTACCTGTTTTTTTTCATTGGTTTGAAAGGGTAGCAATTTCATTCATTTCGGCAAATTGCTTTACAAATCAAAAATATACGTATAAATACTTCAATGAGTTATTTTCTGTGTATTATTGCAAAGAGCTTATAGTCCTTTTTCAGGCTCTAGATTACAGTTGCACCAAATTTCTAGCAATCCGTTGTAAACTGACCTCTACTCGGCAAAAGGAATATTCCTACCAAATTTGAAGTCTCTGGATATCTCTCTTATATATCTAGATTAGTAAGGATTATAGAGAGCGCTGATTTCATCTTGTTCCTTGTACTCCTGGCATTGTGCTAATTATCAGTATAAACAGCGGTCTAGATTTCCATTCGGTTGTAAATCAGTGTGTATTTACACAGGCCAGTGGCCTGGTTACTCGGCGGCATCAAAGCCACTTGCAACAGAGCACACGTTGCGATCAAAGTTTAGTTACACTGGCATATTGGGTCAGTACACGTAAACTAACTGAAGAATCTATTCATATTTTGTTATCGACACCCTTCCAGCGGCAATGATGCCAATATTAGATGAGGAGCCTAATAATAGATGAAATATTTATTTAATACTGTGCAAAAAACGACTGGGGCAAGAGCACGGAGAGAGTAAATTACAATATATGAAATCAAGGGCTAAACTTTTTGAAAAAAACTGTTATGGAATGGCGATAAAAATAACCTGCCAGAAAATATCAGAACATTGCCTCCTAAAAATACATAATTGAATTAAAAAAATGGTTATTAAAGAAAAATTATAATTAAGGATTTTTTGGAGCAGAGATGAATTTAATGACATTGCCTATAAAAATATAATTCGTAAATATGATATTGTGAAAATTTATAAACTAGAAGATATTATTTATTTATTAAATATAAGCACTTTTAAAAATGAAATGTTGTAATAACATCTTGCACTATATGTTTTAACTTACGAAACCAAAACAAACTTGTTATAAATTCTGGTAGGCTGCATAAGATTAACAACTCATTTAAGGGTAACTGTATACGTTTCTATAATAAACTCCCACAAGACGTTTTAGAAATGTCAATTAATAAATTCAAAGTCTTTGTCAGGAAAGTTGATAAAAAATCGTATGGGAGTGAACGAACTGCTCTAATTTGAATGGAAATATATTAAACTAATATGATATTGTAATGATGATAACAAAAAAAAAAACAAAACACCGACTGAGTTTGTTGTGGGCTCTTCTCGGATCAGGGCGCGAAGGAACTCTCGTAACTTTAAATTTTAAGTCGTTCTGGATTATCATTATCAGACGTACATTAGAATTAGAGTGTGGAAAAGCAAAGAAAAAAATATTTGACGATTCAAAAGTGCTGTAATATGCCTACTTGAATAAAGATATTTTGATTTGATTTGATTTGAATACATAATATACATATTAAATAAATAAAACCAAGTACAAATAATCGTCATCACTAAAAACATAGAAAAAGGTAGTGATTCTTTACTTGTTTCTTGAATATGTCCAATGACTTAGATTCTGTTATACCCAGAGGTAACTCGTTCCATAATTTTAAAGCCTGAACCGTCTAAGATTCCCCATAGAACTTTGTTTTATGCGGTATGGACCTAGTCTCAGGTCACGAGAGGGTCTTAAACGCCGTCCATCAGTAAAATTCAAATTTATTACGTAAATACTCAGGAGCACGAGGATTGAATAGCACACAGTACAGAAGGGAGACAATATGTAAATTCTGGCGAAAACGAATAGGCAACCACTTGAGCTTTGCGCGAAATTCAGACACATGGTCGTGTTTGCGTAATCCAAATACGAACCTAATAGAGAGATTCTGTAATCGCTCAATCCTCGGTGAAGTCAGGACAGCCAGCATCGGCTTAATCGAGGATAGATAACTTATATCTATGAGAGACTAATTTTGGTAGGAATGGGAAGTAAGGTACGTAAACGGCGCAAGGAGCCTATAGCTGCAAGTGTTTTTCTGCTCAGATTTCTCATGTGTGTTGCCCAAGATAAGGTTTTATCCATAGTTTTCAAACAATTGAAAACGTAGAGATATTTCATTAATTCGCGAATTATTTTAAAATATTCGAATTCAGATTGAATATTGACATTAGATTCGAGCGATATTCACTTTTGAATCGGCAATAATCTTTCAGATTGTAGTAAGATTTTTGAATTTATTGATAGACCTTTCTAGTACGTCTTCAGGGAGTTTCGATTTTGTTCTGGTTTGCATTCTTCAGCACTGGCTACCCTGCTAGCAAAGAGATGCCTTCGAGAAGAAATCCGTTTTTAGCAAGCGTCTTAGTGCTGCTGTTTTAAAATGTTTACCAACATTTATCATACTTGAAAACATGATTTCGGCTCACAGGACGTTGTTGATTGATTGTATGATTTGAAATTAAGCAAAGTAAATCTCTTCGTCTCCACACGGCTACGGGAATTACCGGGAGGTATGGCTTGTTATGCCTGCTCATTGGTCTAGTGGTTAGCATGTTCGACTACAGCCATGAGGTCCTGGGTTCGAGTCCCGGGTCGGGCCAATTCAAAAATCAATATTGAGTTTTCTATTAAGATTTTCTCAATATTTGCCCGAAGTTGGGAAGTTGGCGGTGTGATCCACCCCCGTGCCTCGGAGAGCACGTTAAGCCGTCGGTCCTGCGCCTGATCTCTCTCCGGTCGTGTCGGATTCCCGTCACATCGGACTATGAGAGTGAAGGAATAGAGAGTACACTTGTTACTATGCCTGCCAATCCGCAGTGGAGCAGCGTGGTGGGTCTATGCTCTAAAAACCCTCTCTCGTATGAGTGAGGAGGCCTGTGCCCAGCAGTGGGACGTTAATGGGCTGCTACTTACTTTTTTTTATGGTTTGTTATGTAACATAACCGAATTCATGATCTCCGAGAAACGATATCAAAGGCGAAAAGCAAACATTTTATCTCGTCCAAGTGGTCATAAGCAATAAAATGAACGTAAAGTCCGGAGTATTTATAGTTCACCTTTCAAATATGTCGGTTATGCGGTAAATGTTTCGGCTGTGGATATTTTACGAAGCGGTGCATATATCGATAAGATTTATCGAATACCTGTCGAGGTTTTGTTAAGCAATGTTATAATATAACGGAACTGACTGACATAAAAATTAATAATTAACTACTAGGCTTTTTCGGGGCATCAAAGGTTAAGTGGTACCATTCCATAACGTTATTAAGGAGTCTTGGGTTGGACTCCCATTTTAATAGATATTGCGCACCTAGGGCCGGAAGTATGCCATTACCGACCGAGTGAAAAAACGCGTATGGCAATGGCATACCTATATCCCATGGTGCATATTCAAATTTCATCAGAAACTTCAAAACTAAGAATGCTACATAAAATGGTGTTTAATCATTTATTTATGGCAATTTTCAATCACAAACTATATATCATAGCCTGAAAATAAATTTAGATACGCAATGAAAAATGCAATAAATCTGCGAAAGTAATAAAACATTTTAAATAAATTAAAGACAATAAGTTCTGATGGACCGTATAAAGAAGAAGGAATAACAAAAAATTTGGTGACGCAGCAAACCAAATTGTCAAATATTTGAAGCAAGTTAGTGCGCATGCTTCAAATTATCGGTGCGCGCGCGCTTGGTTTGTTGGTCAAAACATTTGACAGGTTACCGTACAGTATCCTGGACGGCGGCCACCCTCCTGGTGGGCGATCCCCCGTAGGAGATACGGGCGGAAGCATTAGCGGTCGGTTACCAGCACAGAGCCCTGGCCGACCAAGCTCTGGTCCAAAAATGAAGCGACAATCTCGGATCCCCAGTAGCGGGCATGGCCACTGTGGCGGCGATCTGTCCTCACCTGGAACAACGGCTTTCCAGGGAGCACGGGACGCTTTCCTACAGATTGGTGCCGGTTCTGACCGGACATGGGTGCTTCGGAAAGTTCTTGCACCAAATTGGCCGGGAGAAGTCACCTGCTGGTCATCAGTATGGTGCAGCTATTGATTCAGTGCATCACACTGTGGCAGATTGTGCGGCCTGGGGACCTAAGCGTCACCTCATGGTGGCGTTGATCGACGGTGACCTCTCGTTGAGCGTCGGTCGTGGGCGGAAGTGGCCTTCTTTTGCGAGACGGTAGTCTCGCTCAAGGAAGCCCACGAGAGAGAGAGAGAGAAAGAGAGAGAGAGCAGTGGATGCTTCCGCTCATCTCCGAAGGAGGCGGAATATAAGGCGACGCATATTTGCGCATCTCCTCCCGCCTCCGTGAATCCTCCGTCGGACTCATCCGGGACACCGGGGCAGAATACAAAAGCTGAACACCTGGTGCCTCACTAATGGACGAAGAGGGTTCCGCTTGGTTTTAGTGGGTATTGCGAGACTTTCTATAGCAGAGTCCGATATCCTGACTGGTCAACGTTCAGGGTTAGTGCGTAAATAGCATTTCCCAGCGACAAAAAAACGCACTTACTTAAGCATTTCTTACTTTCAATACAAGTATCAAGAAAGTAAAAGATTATACGAAAATGCGTGCTCAGAAAAAAGTTTTCACGATCCAGCAACTTGATTTGATGCTAATCTACCCACAATTTAATTATTATACAGTTACACCCGGCGCAGTACATAATGACTTTATTAAAACTCGGCTAAATTAACGATTAACAGTGTACAGATAAGATATCTATCTTAAATCTATTAATCGAGGCGTATCAACCGAGAAACTGTTAAATGAGATGTTAATCGAGATTGTACGAAATAGTGTCTTTGATATAGCGAAATTAGCATCTCAATTTAATCGAAAATAAATCTCAGATGTATAATTCTGAAAAAAGCTACAATAAGTTTGAAGGATTGCTAAAATAAAAAACGCTGCGGAACGAATGAATTGCTTTTGCATCGTAAAGATGATGATGATTGATATGATTTTATATACATTGGTGACAAAATGATTAAATTAGACAATTGAAAAATACTTAATGCCAACTTGAATGAATTAATCTTCATTTGTTATATCCTGCTATATTATAAAACAAAATCCTCCATCGCGGGTCTTGTCTTTTCCTGATAAACTCAAAACAACTAACCAAATTCTCACGTGATTTGGAGCTAGAGGGATTCATGAGGAAAGTTTGAGTATATAATAATGTTAGGCTTTAAACAAATTGACTTAAATATAACGATAATTGCTGAAAGTGTGGGGAAAGCCAATGCACCAAAGAACTTACATCGAAAACGCTATCTAACCCATTAGAAATATAATAAAACAATGTAAAAAGTAAGTAGCAGCCCNGGATTGCTAAAATAAAAAACGCTTCGGAACGAATGAATTGCTTTTGCATCGTAAAGATGATGATGATTGATATGATTTTATATACATTGGTGAAAAAATGATTAAATTAGACAATTGAAAAATACTTAATGCCAACTTGAATGAATTAATCTTCATTTGTTATATCCTGCTATATTATAAAACAAAATCCTCCATCGCGGGTCTTGTCTTTTCCTGATAAACTCAAAACAACTAACCAAATTCTCACGTGATTTGGAGCAAGAGGGATTCATGAGGAAAGTTTGAGTATATAATAATGTTAGGCTTTAAAGAAATTGACTTAAATATAACGATAATTGCTGAATGTGTGGGGAAAGTCAATGCATCTAAGAACTGACATCGAAAACGCTATCTAACCCATTAGAAATATAATAAAGCAATGTAAAAAGTAAGTAGCAGCCCTTTTAATATCCCACTGCTGGGCACAGGCCTCCTCACTCCGAGCAGCGAGGGTTTTTAGAGCATAGACCCACCACGCTGCTCCACTGCGGATTGGCAGGCATAGTACACAAGTGTACTCTCTATTCCTTCACTCTCATAGTTCGGTGTGTCAGCTTAACGTGCTCCTCTAGGCACAGGGGTGGAGAACACCGCCAAATACAAAACTTCGGGCAAATATTAAGAATATCTTAATAGAAAACTCAAAATTGATTAAATTGAACTCGAACCCAGGACCTCATGTCTGTAGTCGAACATGCTAACCACTAGACCAATGAGGCAGGGCATAAAATAATGTATAGTATGATATTTCCTCGTTTATGGATCTACAAAAAAATCTTGGATAGCATATGTCTATCTTTTAAGGACAGCTATACACATTTATAATAAAATAACGCGTTAATTGGAATATAGTATTCATTATCAACTGAAATACGTCAAAATAATAATATTCTTTATTCAAGTATGCTCACAGAGCACTTTTAAATCGTCAATGGTCTGTCCGTTAGCAATAAATCTACCACCGGTTCGGAATGTTGATTCCCCTGAGAAGAAACCGACAAGAAACTCAACGGTTACTCCTTTAAACATAGCTTTTTTTATAGGTTACAATGTGTTTAGCTTTCATGTGCAACTGGAATCAAGTCCAAACATCTTAGTCACTAAAATTATCTCCAATATTATAATATGCTTTTAGTAATAAGACGTTATCTTATTAAAGATGCTCAAACAAACGGTTTCGGATCCTGCTTCACTCTAAAATATGTCAGTTACTTTAAGCACTTTACGCACATTGTTATGAACCCTTACACCATATAATTTAAATGAATATCTTAGGAGTTACCGCAAAAATAATATAAAGCTAGAGAAAATTTAACACATTAAATTAATGCGGTGCTATAACTGATTAAACATGTAGGTAAGGTATGTCCTACTGGAGTGAAACCTGAGAAATTCGCCAGCGTATATATAGATAATTCTTCTTCTTCTTCTGTTGCTGTTCCTTCAATAACAAGAGGTTGGAAAATTAGCTGTGAGAATATCTCTCGATCTCTTACTTACTTGTGAGACCAGTCAATTTCTAATGTTACGGAGCCACGATTTCTTGCAGCGGCAAAACCATAAACAGCCTCAGGAAAACAGTAACTTTCTGGTTTTGATGTTCTGTAATAGCTTGCGGATTTGACTCATCTTTAAACCTCCGCATTGACTCTAGGTGCGACTGCTGGAGAGCATAGACCGATATGTCCACATTTCGAAAGTCGCTATACGTTTTTCTTCAAGGTTCAATATGTTCTTCTTTTTGTGCCTCTAAATTACTAGAGGTTAGCCGTCAGTGCAGCAAATATTCTGCAGTCGCGATGTCCAATCTTTGATGTTTCAGACTGAGTTTTCCTCCTGCCAACCCGCCTCTTACCTTGAATTTTAATCATCATAATAGGCTGGAGGAAGTTGTAGCGATGAGTCGGAAAAATTTTCGAAAGCCTCTATATTTTTTCTAGCGTCTTCGCCTACTTTTTTAACACTGGTAAATCCTTGTGGATACCTGGAATACTCGGGAGCATACCGGCTAAAACCCAGCGGTGCTCTTACATCACTCGGAGACGGTCACAAGAACACAATTGACAGACATTCGCAACCCTGCTAGCGATATGCCAGAGTAGGCGCAACCGGGTCCAAATGACCAAAAACTTATTCCGAATGTGGCTTTTCTGGAGCACCTGGCAGTCTCTTTATTGGGCAACGGACCTCGCATCCGTTACCCAAAAGTCACCACTAAGGAGGGAGACGTCGACGGTAGGCCTCTCGCCTTCTTCCCGACCTTCTGCGGATGAAGCGGTCGCGTCCGCCTCCCTCAGACATTTCGCCATCTCCTTCCGCGTTATGACATCCTCGCAGAAGGAGAGCGTAGCACACCATGCTCTCTCGCTGCTCACCATCATCCTAATGACGGTGGAGAGAAAGAAGTCACGAGCGCGACACGATAGCGTCTCCTTTGATAGTCCAACCTCCAATATAGTCAGTATAAATAATAGACAAGTTGATATCCAAGTCGTGTTCCGTTTATTTCTCAGTCAAAAGCAATGTAATGTGTAATCTATGGCGTCATTATTTCTATGCACACCGTAACATTTCAATATAAATGATAGAAAGTGGCGAAACAGATGGTGCAGCGATAAGGCGGCCCATTCACTGCGCTCGTACAATATTATCCAACATGAACAAACAGATTAACGATCTCTCGTATCGATCGATTGAGGTACGGTATTGATTTATTGAATCGTGTTAGCTTTGTGATTTAGCAAATCTCTACAATGGAGTCATTAATATTGTATTTGACTGTTGCATGTTTGTAACTTCGACTGCTTTAAACTACTATTTCCTTTGTGGTACCTAATTTGTATCTAAAAACAATATACAAGAGCTTTAAATCAGTCAGTGCCTAGACGTATACCTAACAAAGTTTTTCGACGTTTCTGTATGTAAAATATTATCTGTATTTTTATAAACGGTTTACAGATAGATAAAGTAATTCATAACGAAGGTTTATGTATATTATTTATCAAAGTTTTTTGTAAATTGCTTGAAATATAACCATTTTTGTTGCGTGTTTCAGAAAAAAATAAGTCATCTGTGGGGTTTAATCAAAAACAAACAATATATGGTGGTATAATTCCTCTTTTATAATTTCTACAAAAATGTTTATGATGACATATACCATTCTCTTAAGAGAATCATTTAGCTTAGCTTACTAAATCCATTGTATTTTACATTTGCTTATATAGATTTTTGCATTCATTGTTTATTATTATTTCACTTTCTCTTCTTCTTCTCGGTTCTCTCTTATTCTCCAACATATATATTAATTTTTACATATAAATAAATTTATAATAATTACTTATATACAAAAATATGAAATAATACATATACCTACATAAACAATTACATAAATAAATGTAACGGGCGGAGGATACACCCCGGCAGGGAGATCAAACGGCCGGGGGTCAGGGCTACAGGCTGAGAAACCGCCGGACTATCCTAGCCGAGTCCAGCAACACCGCCTTTTGCATCCTTGCTGCGAGCGAACTACCACGGAACCCCAGTCGTCTCAGGTGGTGAGCGAGACTGACTGGGATCAGACCATTCGCAGATATTACGATTGGGATGGTTTCAGCGGATCCCACTCCCCACATGGCGGTAATCTCGTGCGCCAGATCCAGATATTTACGTTTTTTCTCTGTCTCAGCTCGCACGAGATTCTCGTCATACGGGATCGTGATATCCACTAAAAACACCCGAGACTGTGCCCGGTCCATTATCACGATATCAGGCTTGTTGGCCATTATGGTCCTGTCCGTGATAATGGACCGGTCCCAATAGAGTCGGACACCGTCGCGTTCGAGTACTGGCACCGGCTGGTACCTATAATACGGCAGTCTCTCATCAAGAAGACCGAACATCAGGGCGAGCTCTTGATGAAGGATTTTGGCCGCTTGATTGTGTCTGTGGAGATACTCAGTGTTTATTATTATTATTATTTATAATAGGCTACGCAGATTTCGCTGATTCGCCTATATCAATTTTAGTGTATTCAATTGTGCTTTTTGCCATTTCTGTGCTTGTCCAGTCTATTCTTGAACTGAACACCACACTCTCTGGCAATTTGTTCCACTGGTGTACAACTCTATTACTGAGAAGGTGCTTAAATTGGTTTGATGATGCTCGCTTATTAAACCCGAGTTTAAAGATGTGACCTCTTAGCTTAGGTTTCTACTGTTGCTTCTTCTAAATGTACAAAAAGAGTATTATTATCAGTTTAATTTCCATATAACTGGCAGTGTGAACTTTGCAGCGGATAATATATGGGCTATAGGCTCGTGTGGTGAGGTAGGTCGAGAGTTTTAGTGGGAAATCGTGACTGAACGGGAATACCTTCGGCGAGGCGTTGACACAGTACACCTTACACTTAAGGCTTCTAAAATATTTCATTGTCTATTTATTTATGACTATGCTACGATGGCCTAGTGGTGAGATGAGTGGATTTTCATCTTGAGAGGTCGCTGGTTCGAATCCACTTAGTTACACTTTATAAAAAAAACTTACAATTACAATCCTTGTGGAGGATAACATCACGAGGAAACCTGCTTGCTGCGAAAAGCTTGGTGGATCTTTGCTCTCATAACCATCTCTCTAATGAGTTAGGAGATTAATAGGCTCACTTTTTTGTTTGGACACAATTGGCATTTAATTATTGGACTGAGGGCTTGGAGCTTAAATTGCTTAGTGGAGCAGTAAATAGGAGTTAAGCATTCCTCTTAGTTTCCACACGATGTTATATAGAATGCCAAAACGCAGTACTTTTTTAGTAAGAATATACTCGTACTTCTTTTACCACTTGGCCATATTCGTTTCTTTGTTTGATGAAGGGAGCTTATAAAGAAAATTCACGTTTCTGACGATTGGGCTATCGTGGTTTTCTTGTTTTTGTACAGAACTTATGATTGCTGACAGGTTAACGCCTGATCATGATCTTACTTCTAAATCCTCTCTCCTGTAAGCGAGGCGTGTGGCCAGCAGTGGGATATGAATAGGCTGTTCCTTATTTTATTTATGATACATGGGAATTCTTGGTATTTATCTTTTGGGATATCTTTTGGCACAGGCCTCCTCACTCGCATGAGAGAGGGTGTTTAGAGCATAGACCCACCACGCTGCTCCACTGCGGATTGGCAGGCATAGTACACAAGCGCACTCTCTATTCCTTCACTCTCATAGTCCGATGTGACAGAAATCCAGAGATCAGGCGTAGGACCGATGGCTTAACGTACTCTCCGAGGCACGGGGGTGGATCACACCGCCAACTTCCCAACTTCGGGCAAATATTGAGAAAATCTTAAAAGAAAACTCAATATTGATATTTGAATTGGTTTGGGATATACTTTTTTTTCAAATTCTGTTTTAAGTTAACCCATTTTTTATGTATATCAGGTTATAAATATTATTATGATACAGGCTATAAGTCTGTCATCACTTGAATCGTGCAACACTGTCTGTGTCACATCAAAGAGGTGCATATACTATCGCTGTTTTACAGAATTTTGAATAGGAACAACTTCATCATACACCATTGCTGCGTAACTTTAACAGTTTACGTAGCGCGTGAAACTCAAATTCTTAAAACGTATAAATTTTTCCCGTTTTTGGAATATTTTGATGTGACGTGATGTTATATAGCCCATCCTCCCCCTCCACCTCTGGTTGTAGCTCACTGCTGAGCATCGTGATGTTACTGTTACTGATGAAGCAGGTTGTGCCTTCTTTGCCCATAAGTAGATATGTGGATAAGCTGATTAGCTTTGGTATCCATCTGTTCCATCGATCGGACCATCGTTTCGGACTTTGGCTTCTGGGTCTTTCTTCTTCCATTTTTACGATTAATATAGAGTTTCTCTACGCCATCTCTGGATCTTCATTCGTCCTGTAGACATATCGCGGAAAGCCATTGAGTTACCGTCAGTTCTTCTCCTCCTTCCTTCCTTCTCCTCGCATTAAATACCTTTGATCTTTAACTACCGTCATTCATTATTTCCCAAAATTCCTAAAACTCTTGCCACAGATATTACATTGATTTTCAAATGAAGCATACCCATTAAACTTACTTATTTTCTTGACTATAAGGGAATGAAACTATATTCTTATATACCCTAGGATTTAACTGAAAACTAGCACTTAATAGATTAAGTTTGTTAAGTTGTCTCAATATTTATGTGTTGCTTTTGTTATATTCATTTCAAATGTGCTTAGGCATGACTTTCCCCACCTTTCTACGAGATCGGAAGATACGCCTTGACAACTATTACTTTAATAAAAATAATAACGGGAATATATCCTTAAATACTTTGATCTCGTAACGGAGCTGTACCTGCGATACTTTATCAAGGTATTCCATTAACGTGTTAAAAGCGGACAAGTTATAAGAACTTGCCAGCAAAAAGCCATGGACGACGAGCTCGTGCGACTATCTCAGGCACGCATAATATGCCCTACACCTGGGTATGCTCGCATATTAATTGACATCGCGTTTCTTCTTAATAGTACAGATTTTCTATACTACACTAGGTGAACCACAAGAGTTAGTATGATTCTTGTACTCTGTACCATTTTTGTATAAGTGGAAGATGTGAAAGAATTTGTATATTTGGGATTTAAATTTACAAAAGATGGAACATGTGAAAGTGATGTTGAAAGGAGAGTGAATGTAGGGAATATGGTAACGCCTTTATGAATAGCCAGATGGTGTCTCAAAGGGTGGTAGCGAAAGTTGGGTGTGGCAGAAGATTCACAAAAGTAAAATAAATGCGGTAGAGAGGAGAGCGTTGAGAAGTACGAGTGACAAAGTAAGAAACAGTGTGATAAGAGAACGTTGTGGTATAAAAAAAGATGTAATGATTAAAGTTAAAAAAGGTATGCTTAGATGGCTTGGACACGTAGAGAAAATGATGAAAGGAGACTGACAAAAAGGATTTATGAGTCAAGATTGAATAGGAAGTTGGAAAGGGAAGACCATGGCGAACATTTTAAATAAAGGACAGGTCAAGTGTATGTACTTTAAACCGACGAACTTGTATGAAAGCTTTAATGAGAATGAAAGAAGCGAAGGAGATATGCAAGACGATCGTGACGTGTGGAAGGACTTGGTCTTTGTCTACCGCGAAGGGAATGAGGCAAGATGCTATCTATGTGTGTATAACATTTTTGCTTGTAAGCTTTCCCATCGAAACCTTGGATCAAGCGAAGAAAGGCAGCACCATTATATCGGTATTTCAACCTGGCATTTTATAAGGACGTATTACCCTGGACAAGTCAGTCCAATGACAAGTTTTAATTGTTGACTACAGCCGACTTTTAGCAATTTTGGCAGATGGCTTCCACCACTTTTACAACATGACTCTATTACTGTTATTTCGTTTACAACTTGACCCTATGGCAGTTATATCTGGGCTTTTCTGTTGTTACTAAAGAGCTCCGTCACCCTTAAAGTTGGCTCTTCATTTGTTTCAGCTGACTGTTAAAATGAGGCTTTACCATTACCAAAGCTGGGCTCTACTGCTATTAGACAATTTTCACAAATAGGATTTATTTAGTATAGCTGGGCTATATCACTTGTTACTACTACTGATATGTTACTGAAAGACATCATGGCTATTGCAGTTTGGGTTCATCTTTATTATAACAGGGCTTTGGGGACCTCAGCGTCACCTTCTGGTGGCGTTGATCGGCGGCGACCTCTCGTTGGGAAGCCTTGTAGGCGCGATGCTCTCCAGCGAGAGATGGTGGGCGGCAGTGGCCTTCTTTTGCGAGACGATAGTCTCGCTGAAGGAAGTCCACGAGAGAGAGAGGGAGAATGCAGTGGATGCACCCCCTCAACGTCGAAGAAGGCGGAATATAAGGCGGCGCATATTTGTGCATCTCCTCCCGCCTCCATGAATCCTCCGCCGGACTCATCCGGGACACCAGGGCAGAATGCGAAAGCTGAACACCTGGTGCCTCACTAATGGATGACGAGGGTTCCGCTGGGTTTTAGTGGGTATTGCGAGTTCCATCGCCAAGTCCCACACTCCTGACTGGTCATCGGTCCGGGTAAGTGCGTAAATTGCATTTCCCAGCAAAAAAAAAGGGCTTCGCGATTGTTACAGTTAAGTAATAGTTTAAGCTGGCCTTAACAACTGTCACAGTTTAGCCTTACCACTGTTACCATCACTGTTGCGAATCCATGCAAAGTAAATTTAGGAAATTGCATTTTCTAATTTGTCTTGTCTAAGTCTGGACTGGTGTGAGTTTCAGCCTTGGCTAATTACCTACCTACCAAAAAAGACGTTACGAAAAGCAAAAAAATTGTATTTCGGTATCTAACAGTGTAAAAATGATAGGACGTAAATTACTTCTTACTAGATTAACGAGTTTCGATATAAGATTGTATCATCACTTACTATCAGGTGAGATTACACTCAAGCGCTGACAGGTTAGCAACAAATAAAGAAAAAATCACGGTAACAGACAGACTGTATTACAACAACTGGGCTCAATTACAGTTACAGTCCGACTCAACCATAATTGTAATTGGACTGTACTACTATTCTCTCTACTCTACGATTATTATAGTTAGGCTGAACCACTGTTTTAAGTAATCTATATAACTAATTCGAAGAAGTTAATGCCAGATACTAGGTTCAACTACTATTATATATTTTTTTAAAGAACACCGTTACAGATGGTCTTTATTACAACTGGGCTCAAATACTGTTACTGTCTGGTTTTACTGCAATTATAATTGGACTCTACCAATATTCTAGTCGAGTTCTACGACTATTTTATCTGGGCTGAACCATTATTTTAAATGGCCTATAAGTAAGTCCTAGATGCAAGGTTCAAATACTGTTATTTCATGTAAAAAAAACAGCGTTACTGATTCATTGTTTATATTACAACTGGGCTGAATTACTATTATAGTCGGGTTCAACCCTAAATTTAATCGGACTCTACAGATATTCTGAACTCTGCGACTCTTATCGACGGGCTGAACCACTGTTTTAAGTAATCTATATAACTAATTCGAAGAAGTTAATGCCAGATACTAGGTTTAACTACTATTATTTAATTTTGAAAGAAAACCGTTACAGATGGACTTTATTACAACTTGGCTCAAATGCTGTTTCTGTCTGGTTTTACTACAATTATAATTGTACTCTACCAATATTCTAGTCGAGTTCTACGACTATTTTATCTGGGCTGAACCATTATTTTAAATGGCCTATAAGTAAGTCCTAGATACAAGGTTCAAATACTGTTATTTCATGTAAAAAAACAGCGTTACTGATTCATTGTTTATATTACAACAGGGCTGAATTACTATTATAGTCGGGTTCAACCCTAAATATAATCGGACTCTACCGATATTCTGAAGTCTGCCACTCTTATAGATGGGCTGAACCACTGTTTTAAGTAATCTATATAACTAATTCGAAGAAGTTAATGCCAGATTCTAGATTCAACTACTATTATATTCTTTTTTAAAGAACACCGTTACAGATGGTCTTTATTACAACTTGGCTCAAATACTGTTACTGTCTGGTTTTACTAAAATTATAATTGGACTCTACCAATATTCTAGTCGAGTTCTACGACTATTTTATCTGGGCTGAACCATTATTTTAAATGGCCTATAAGTAAGTCCTAGATGCAAGGTTCAAATACTGTTATTTCGTTTAAAAAAAACACTGTTACTGATTCATTGTTTATATTACAACTGGGCTGAATTACTATTATAGTCTGGTTCAACCCTAAATATAATCGGACTCTACCGATATTCTGAGCTCTGCGACTCTTACATTACTAGTATTATTACAAATACTGTAATTGTTTGCAAAGTCACAATTAGAAAAGCAAACCCATTCGACAAACACAGTATACATGTAAACCTTATATATAATAGTAGGCTTTCACTTAGATACCTTTGAGCCTTAGCCTGTTTTCCATGAATATTATATCAGGTATTTTATTGCTACTGTAAAATAATAAAGACCTAATCGATGTCGAGTGAACGACTCGTGCAGAGATCGTATCTGGGACTCCCGCCTCAATGGGCTACGTTCTCTACAAAATAATACAACGAGCCTTTTCATAATGAGTATTATAACGGGACATGTATAATAAAGGGAATAGAATCGATTGTTTGTTTAAATCAAATTACAAACTCTGTATTCTAGTAGACATTTATAATATTTTGAATAGTCAAATGTAGTCATCTTATGGTATAGACTAGGTGTTCCCTGCGTAGTCCTATATCCCGTGGAAATATGGAGAAACCTAGTCTTCGTGTGAGTTGATAATTCCTTTTTCTGTTTAAGTATTAAAAAATCTTCAGCAACAATTACCATAGCAACAGATCCCGTGGGAATATGGGTAAAACCATAGTTATTGCCTCATTGGTCTTAACTGCCTCATTGGTCTAGTGGTTAGCATGTTCGACTACAGACATGAGGTCCTGGGTTCGAGTCCAGGGTCGGGCCAATCCAAAAATGGATATTGCGTTTTCTATTAAGATTTTCTCAATATTTGCCCGACGTTGGGAAGTTGGCGGTGTGATCCACCCCCGTGCCTCGGAGAGCACGTTAAGCCGTCGGTCCTGCGCCTGATCTCGGGATTTCCGTCACATCGGATTATGAGAGTGAAGGAATAGAGAGTGCACTTGTGTACTATGCCTGCCAATCCGCAGTGAAGCAGCGTGGTGGGTCTATGCTCTATAAACCCTCGCTCCTCGGAGTGAGGAGGCCTGTGCCCAGTAGTGGGACGTTAATGGGCTGCTACTTACTTTTACTTCTTACTTACATAGTTAGTGAGCGTCTACGTCGAGTCTAAACTATGCCAAATTTCAGGATTTCTTTACAACTTGGCATGTTATCTCGGCATAGCATGTTTCCCTTCGCCACTTCCCTCTATCCGCTGTTATTTCTACATTCACACCCCTTAAACACATATACTCTTTCACACAGTTCATCCACACTTTTTTGGTCACCTATCCCGGCCCTACCGCTTACCGTCATATTTAGGGCCTTCTTGAATACATGGCTATCCTCCCTTCATGACATGTCCATACCAGGATAATTTCCCTCTAATATACCTAAAGGTAAGGTAAGTAGCAGCCCATTAACGTCCCATTGTTGGGCACAGGCCTCCTCACTCGCTATTCCTTCACTCTCACAGTCCGATGTGACGGGAATCCGACACGACCGGAGAGAGATCAGGCGCAGGACCGACGGCTTAACGTGCTCTCCGAGGCACGGGGGTGGATCACACCGCCAACTTCCCAACTTTGGGCAAATATTGAGAAAATCTTATTAGAAAACTCAATATCCATTTGGAATTGGCCCGACCAGGGACTCGAACCCAGGACCTCATGTCTGTAGTCGAACATGCTAACCACCAGACCAATAAGGCAGTTCTTATATTCCTAATCTTGTCTAATTTTGTTACTCCACACATCCATCTCAACATTCGCATCTCCGACGCGTGCAATTTCCTTTCATTCTCCCCTTTAGTGGCCCAGCGCTCTGATCCATACAGGATGACAGGTCCTACGATTTGAGAATTTAATTTTAAATTCGGCATAAATATAACTTTCGCGACGTAGGCTCCTACTACGAATGGGTTTTTTTATATTTCCACGGGATATAATTCACCCGATTGATTTAAAATTCGGCATATGTGTTCTTTTTAGGATGTAAAGTCTTACTAAGAACATATTTCCCAATATTTCCACGGATTCGAGATCTACGCGGGTGACACCGTGAGGCAAAGGTAGTAATATAGATAAATACCGTAAATCTCCGCGTCAGGTGTGCATCGCCACTTCCCGTCGAATGTGACAAGAAATAAATTGTCCGCAATGAAAATGCATTAGAAAACTATATTTCCTATTAATGAAAACACGCCGCGTTGAAAACAACCTGATACATTATTCAGAGGCTTTCAGATCAATAAAGCATGCCTGCTATTGACAATAATATGTATGTATAAAGTTGATCGGAACGATGTCTGTTCATATAAGTATTAGTATGCAGGTGGATTTAAGGTTGCAAATTCAATCTAGTAAATAACGGACATCCCCATATTTCTTTGAAATCAGGAACTACGCGGGACAAGTATGTTTACAAAATTCTATTTTTAAAAGTTTTGTTAATATTATTTACGCTCCATCGTGTTAGTACAGCAGAATGAAACGAGACAAATTAAAACTACTGAAGACGCAGCCGTGGCCGCGGCGGCTAGAGGTCGTTGACCTGGGTCGACGCGTCAGCTGTTAATTTAGTGTTACAGTGTAGGTTGTTTTTTTGAGTAAAGTAATGTATTTTTTATCATTTCAGTCAGCAGGACTAACATAAGGTGAGGTAAGGTAAGTAGCAGCCAAATATCGTCCCACTGCTGAGCACAGGCCTCCTCACTCATATGAGAGACAGATTTTTAGAGCATAGAACCACCACGCTGCTCCATTGCGGATTGATAGGCATAGTACACAAGTGCACTCTCTATTCCTTCACTCTGACAGTACGATGTGACGGGAATTCGACACGACCGGAGACAGATCAGGCACAGGACCGACGGCTTAACGTACTCTCCGAGGCACGGGGGTGGATCACATCGCCAAATTTTTCCCAACTTCGGGCAAATTTTGAGAAAATCTTTTTTTTTTATTGCTGACAGTTTAGAGCTTGACTGTGATCTCACCTGATGGAATTGATGATATAGTCTAAGATGGAAGCGCGCTAATCTGTTTTGAAGCGATATACCTCTTACGGTTTCTTCACAGCATCGTACCAGAACACATATCTCTTTGTTTGACGGTACGTCTTTGCTGGTTGGGTGGTAACTAGCAACGGCCGAAGCCTCCCACCAGTCCAGACACAGACAAATTAGAAAATACAATTTCCTAAATTCGTCCTACCGGGGATCGAAACCGGGACCTTCGCTAGCAAAGCGAATACTCGCACCACTGCGCCAGCGAGGCCGTCGAAAATCTTAATAGAAAACTCAATATCGATTTCGAATTGACCCGATTCGGGACTCGAGCTCAGGACCTCATGTCTGTAGTTGAACATGCTAACCAGTAGATCAATGAGGCAGTGTACTAATATGATGGAGCGTAAATAATGCTAATAAAACTTTTTAAAAATGTATTTTTTTAAATCTGGGTCGTTTATATTTCTGTTCCACCATCAACGATGTCATTAGTAGTATCATTTGTCTTCTTTTTCGGGAGTGGTCTTATAATTTGTAAGTGTATTTATTAGCGATGTGCTTCGGCTATGCCCAAGGCTTTTATTGCCTATAGATTTCGTCTGTCCTAGGCTCTCATCAGCTTATTTTTTCACGCGTAATTTGTTTTGCGATAACATATAAGATATTCTTTTTAATTATATCAAACATAAAGTGTCTGGTATGTTTAAAGTAGTCAACATATTTAAGTTGATGAGGATTAATATTGTATCCGTCTGTATATCTTTTTATATTATCATTATGTGTCACCATTTTAAAAACAGAGAGAATGGATATAAAGTTATTTTTAAAGGATAGATATATGCAATCTTAAACTTTTTTGTAGATCTATGAAAGAGGAATTATGCTTCCATATATTGTTTTCATATATCTCTATTGGCCTGCCTCATTGGTCTAGTGGTTAGCATATTCGACCACAGACATGAGGTCCTGGGTTCGAGTCCCGGGTCGGGCCAATTCGAAATCGATGTTGAGTTTTCTATTAAGATTTTCTCAATATTTGTCTGAAGTTGGGAAGTTGGCGGTGTGATCCGCCCATGTGCCTCGGAGAGCACGTTAAGCCGTCCGTCCTGCGCCTGATCTCGGGATTTCCGTCACATCGGACTATGAGAGTGAAGGAATAGAGAGTGCACTTGTGTACCATGCCTGCCAATCCGCAATGGAGCAGCGTGGTGGTTCTATGCCCTAAAAACCCTCTCTCATATGAGTGAGGAGGCCTGTGCCCAGCAGTGGGACGTTAATGGGCTGCTACTTACTTTTACTTACTTATTTTCGACGAAAGCTCACAGGTGTCTTTTATTCCTTAAAACCTCAACAAACTATATACAGAAACCTGCCTGAAAATCCGTTCAGTAGTTTATTCGTTTATCGCGGACAAACAGTTTGACAGACGCAGCGGTGGGATTCGTCATAATATCAAATTAAACAGTGCCATATTTGTCACTGGTGGAAGTCATAGGCGGATAGCCTGACCCAGATTCTAGTGCGTAGGTGGCCACTGACCGACACACAGTTCCTGCTAAATCTTAGCTATTGTAAAGTTTATCTGTTAAAATATATCAAATGTATAATTTGCATGTTCTGTAAGAAGATCGAGTAAGTTTTTTTAAATTACCTCCCAATGTCGGGGTCTTAGCTCAGACATACTCCTGTATATTGTATTATTAAGATCTTATCATAAATTGTTGCAGGCAACATTAAATTAACAATTAACGCCCACGAAATGTTTATGAGATGTCAGGCAATTAATAAAAAAACCTTTAGCAAAATGAAACTAATAGAAAAAAACAAGAGGATGATAATTTGTCAAAAATGACTACATTTGCATTGAAACAAAAAAGGCTGTAAAGGCCTATTTGAATGCACAACTTTCGATTTGATTTACTTAAGTCAGTTAACGATAAACAGTGGAAATAATCACGTTTCATTGTGTTTACATATATAAAACCAAGTAAGTAAAGTAAGTAAGTAGCAGCCCATTAACGTCCCACTGCTGGGCACAGGCCTCCTCACTCCGAGGAGCGAGGGTTTTTAGAGCATAGACCTACCACGCTGCTCCAGTGCGAATTGGCAGGCATAGTACACAAGTGCACTCTCTATTCCTTCACTCTCATAGTCCGATGTGACGGAAATCTGACACGACCAGAGAGAGATCAGGCGCAGGACCGACGGCTTAACGTGCTCTCCGAGGCACGGGGGTGGATCACACCGCCGACTTCCCAACTTCCGGCAAATATAGAAAACTCAATATTGATTTTTTAAATTGGCCCGACCCGGGACTCGAACCCAGGACCTCATGTCTGTAGTCGGACATGCTAACCACTAGACCAATGAGGCAGATGTTCTAGAGATCTCAATAAATTCGAAGTCTTGATAAAAACTTTCCGATTATATAAATGCGTGTATTATGTGTAGGGCTTTCCTCAAATTTAAGACGCATGCGCGTTTCTTTTATATCTCAAAATGCAGCAAAACAAATTGCCAATTCTTTTGCTGCGTTTCGACATCATAATTTGTAATTCACTTGATTCTTTCAATTCTTACGATAGATTAGAAATTATTTTTTAAAATTTATTAAGTTTAACTATTGCGTTTTTATATTAGGTTATAATATAAATTGTGTTTGACGGATATCATAAATAAACAATCCCAACCTGATAAAAAATTGTTTACGCACCACGGGGAAAAAATATGGCATTGAGGTCGGCGATGTCATACTTTCGTCCCTAGGTTACATTACTAAAATAAATTTGAATTTAAACAACCTAATATTGGATTGTATCAGAGTGGAATGAATGACTAGAACAATAACTATTCAGAAATAGAGAGACGTATTCAACTGACCTGGAACCAATAATGGAGCTTGAACTCAAAATTAAAAGTAAAGTTATGTCGAGCTGCCTCTGACCATGCCTAACATATGCCTGTCAAACGTGGAAATACACAGAAAAAAAATATCACATGCCAAAGAAGATTAGAAAGAAGTATGCTAAATATGAGGAAAATTCAGAAAATAAGACATAGTAAGAAATATGTCAAAAGCCACTGATGCTTTAAATCATGCCAGGAAACTAAAATGGAAATGGGCAGGCCATGTGGCTAGATTGAAAGATGAGCGATGGACACAGTGGAAAGGCCCAATTGGAAAACGAAAGACCGTCTACGAGATGGGTTGATGACATAACAAAAACAGCTGGCCAAGGATGGATAGAAACTGCACAAGATTTTTTTTTATTGCTGACAGATTAGCGCTTGACTGTGATCTCACCTGATGGTAAATGATGATACAGTCTAAATGGAAGCGCGCTAATCTGTTAAGAGGCGATATACCCCTTACGGTTTCTACACAGCATCGTACCGGAAGACAAATCTCTTTGTTTGGCAGTACGTTTTTGCTGGTAGGGTGGTAACTAGCCACGGCCGAAGCTTCCCACCAGTCCAGACTCAGACAAATAAGAAAATACAATTTCCTAAATTCGCCCTACCGGGGATCGAACCCAGGACCTCCGCTAGCAAAGCGAATACTCGCACCACTACGCCAGCGAGGCCATCAAAGCCACTGATGCTTTAAATCATGCCAGGAAACTAAAATGGAAATGGGCAGGCCATGTGCCAAGATTGAAAGATGAGCGATGTACTAAGCGGGTGACACAGTGGAAAGGCCCAATTGGAAAACGAAAGACCGTCTACGAGATGGACTGATGACATAGTAAAAACAGCTGGCCAGGCATGGATAGAAACTGCACAAGATAGAGTGGGCGTCTTTGGAGGAGGCTTTCACCCATAGTGGGGTTCTTGCCAAATAAGAAAAACAATTAGTTTTAAGTTTTCTAAACTGCCTCATTGGTCTAGTGGTTAGCATGTTCGACTACAGACATGAGGTCCTGGGTTCGATTCCCGGGTCGGGCCAGTTCGAAATCGATATTGAGTTTTCTATTAAGATTTTCTCAATATTTGCCCGAAGTTGGGAAGTTAGCGGTGTGATTCACCCCCGTGCCTCGGAGAGCACGTTAAGCCGTCGGTCCTACGCCTGATCTCTGGATTTCTGTCACATCGGACTATGAGAGTGAAGGAATAGAGAGTACACTTGTGTACTATGCCTGCCAATCCGCAGTGGAGCAGCGTGGTGGGTCTATGCTCTAAAAACCCTCTCTCATATGAGCGAGGAGGCCTGTGCCCAGCAGTGGGACGTTAATGGGCTGCTACTTACTTACTACTACTTTCTAAACCACTTTCTTAGATTCCTCTTATATATTTTTTTACCTCTTATTATCAGAATGAAATGCTAGAGCGAGTACTTGTAGCCATAAACCAGTGAGGTCATACTGGTGTTACTACAGTCATTCAGTGTTCGCGAGACACGCGCTTCGGGGGCGGTCTAGTACCTGTCGGAGATCGCGTCCGCCCACGCCTCTAGCCTAGACCGCATTACATGACAGATACCTTGATCGTGAATCTTGGAAACAGGGGCTAAATACTGCGGCGTCATATTTATCTACATACAATCTTTTACCTGCAGTGTTACCCGCGTGTCTTGACAGAGACTATAGTTTAAGAGTGCAACAAAATACATGCACTATATGTGAGGTTAAAAAAGTAACTAATGGTTATAGAACCTACCGAACTGATGATAGCTCCTTCAAAGGATAATTCAAAAGAACTTTTTTAAGCCTGCTTGAATAAAGAATATCTATATAATCAGATTGTAATGTTCAATTACTGAATGTTCCAGATAACAATTTACACAAAAATATAAATAGCTAGGAATGCAATAGTTTCAATAGTCGACCACCCTGGCGGATCGTCACCCGAGAACTAGGGAGTCCGCCGCCGGCTCACGACACATGACTCTGTCCCACGCTGATAGATAGGTGGCGCCAGCGTACTACAGACTGTTGCACTCCCGCATATATATAAAATATTCCTCAAAGCCCTAAATTACGACATCACGTTTGAAAGACTGGATCTACTTTGCTAATTCTTTTTTGTTTTGTTCTTCAGTAACACCCCAAAAACTTTAAGAAATCTTAACGACCTAACTAACCAAAACTTTCTAATGGGCTTGGGAGTGAACAAATTGCTCTAATTTTAATTAAAATATAGTAAACTAATTTGTTATTGTAATGATGATGGAAAAAAAAAATACCCGACTGAGTTTGTTGTGGGTTCTTCTCGGATCAGGGCGCGAAGGAACCCTCGTAACTTTAGATTTTAAGCCGATCTTGAGTACCGTCATCAGATGTATATTAGAATCAGAGTGTGGAAAAAAACTATAATTTGACGATTCAAAAGTGCTGTAATATGCCTACTTGAATAAAGATATTTTTGATTGATTGAATGTAACCTTATGGCGTTTCAAATTATTGTCTGCAATTCAAAGAATACACACTGCAAATAAATAAGTTAAGTTTTAATAAAATTTAAGTGTAATATGTCATTTTTACATTAAAAAAATAAGAAGAACATTATTATATGTATTATACACTTAGAAATAGCAGTTGCTAAGTTTCGAAATAAACATCGAAACAAAAATTTTGATGTAATAACCAGGAAAAAGAACGAAAATTTAATTACATTATATATTAACTATCTGACCCGGCTAACTTCGTACTGCTTTGAAACAATTATTAAAAAACTGAATGATAATTGCAGAACGATTCAACTTAAGTAGAAAATATGGTAAAACTTAACGGGAACGAAAACAATTCATATTCAACCTCGTGACCTTGTGACGTGACCTCTACGCCCAAATTCTCACTAAATACAGTAAACTTACAGTTGTGATCAGAAATTCTTGGCTGTCAATGAAAATGTCAACAACAAAAGAAAAACAAAAGTGTTCTTCTAAATCTAATTTCATTTCTGAACTACAGGACGAACATCAAATGTTTGACAGGTACAATAGCTTTAAGGGAAAGTGGAATTGTTTTTTACTATATTCCAACCATTCATATTTACTCACTTCATAAACCTTACCTGGGTTCCTCAAATAATTCAAAACCAAAATCAGCCAAATCAGTTAAGCCGCTATCAAGTTTTAGCGAGACTGACGAACATTAATTGATTATTATATACAACATTACACTAATTCAAATTAAATAATCATAGTTATGTATCTCAATAAATTAAAACAGTGTCGTACTCTACGAACAAGCTCCGCCAGCCCTGCAAAGCGACGTCATAATTTGCGCCGCTTAACATAATGACAGTTCACTGCGTATACATATTAGAAAACTTGTTGTATGTACATAAAAACATTGACTCTTTTAATAAAAAGAGTGAATGTACATCATATAACTTACGAAACCAAAACAAACTTGTTATAAATTCTAGTAGGCTGCATAAGATTAACAACTCATTTAAGGGTAACTGTATACGTTTCTATAATAAACTCCCACAAGACGTTCTAAAGATGTCAATTAATAAATTCAAAGTCTTTGTTAAAAGAAAGTTGATAGAAAAATCGTATTATAAGTTGCAAGATTACCTAGACGATAGAAACGCTTGGGAGTGAACGAATTGCTCTAATTTTAATTAAAATATAGTAAACTAATTTGTTATTGTAATGATGATGGTAAAAAAAAATACCCGACTGAGTTTGTTGTAGGTTCTTCTCGGATCAGGGCGCGAAGGAATCCTCGTAACTTTAGATTTTAAGCCGATCTTGAGTACTATCATCAGACGTATATTAGAATCAGAGAGTGGGAAAAAAATATATAATTTGACGATTCAAAAGTGCTGTAATATGCCTACTTGAATAAAGATATTTTTGATTTGATTTGATTAAGTTAGTCAATACAAAAACTAATATCATGACGAAACGTATATTAACTTGTGATACATTCTATTAACGCACTTAATCAAATATTTCAACAAAGTACATTTATTATTTAGTTAAAATCTTGCTAAATCAACTCTATTGTACTATCGACGACTATGATAAATAAATTATAATGGTCACTTTAAATACTTTCTAATTGTATAAAGAAAGTGGCGAACGTAGTCAAAAAAGTAAAGGTCAAAAAGGTATTTCGTTAAATTCGTACTTTTTATAAATATCGGTACACAACAGTTAACACAGAACAAAGTCTGTCGAGTCAGCTAGTAGCTTTATAGATTTGTTATGAATGCAGTAAAATTTCCTCCTGACGGCCTACAACGCCCATGCAGGCATTGGAAGTAGGCTGTGGGCGGAACCTTATTACGTCTTCATAAATACGTCCATCACGGCACCGACAGGGCTTGGCTGGCATCGGGTATACGCACTCCCTCAGGCGTTTATCTCCTTATTAATCTAAACAAATAAATAAAACAAGAGTGTCTGTTTGTAATTGCAAATTACCAGCTTTTGCCTAAAAGCATGTAATAAGCAACCGGATGCTAAAGAACTCTCTTAACTTATAAATAATTATAATTTTACTACTTGGACATACAGCTTTTTGTTTGAAGCGATGCTTAAGAAAAAGTATTATTTTCTGAATGATTGTCATTACTAATTCTGATTGGTCAACCGCCGGAAATACCCTCTCACCCCTACGTCAACATCCGCGATCACAATCTCTCCCACTCGACACGCACATGCTGCCATTTTGAGTGGGAATATTGTATAAAACTTGTAATAGCTTTAAGAACCACTCTTCGCTTGACGCTCCTGAAAGGAGTAGATCCCATACCAAGCGCGAATTGTGAAATCAAAATCAAGAATAAATACAGTCCACTGAAGCTGGAGGAATTCATGTGATTCTAGATCCCTCCTCAACATTCTTCTTCTTATTGATGCCTCTCAATCTAGCGAAAGTTGGCCATCAGCTTCGCATCTCGATTTTTATCCTCAGCGAGGCGGAAATTTGCCAGCAACTTTTCCCATCACAATGAGTTGTAGGAGCTCGTATCTCTAGTGCCTAAACACATTTCCTAGAGATGAGACTTTTCTTAACTTGACGGCTTGCGAAGGTTTTGGTTTTTGTTTAAATGGCCGCATTTGAGAACTTCGACCAGCGAATGGCCAACACTTCGATCCGCTTCCTGAGGTCTTCTATAATCGTCCACGCTTCACATCCATATAAAAGAATTCTAATTCTACAATTGCAGAGTACTCTCTTCCTGATCACTGCTCCAAAATTTATTAAACCACGTATTTATATTTACTTACTCTCTCCAGAACTTCAAAGTCATTAACACGTATGTCGAATTGAACCCAATTTTCATGGTACAGTAATTCCTCTGTAAGTTAAACTTTACTTTATTTAGATAAAAAAAGGGCTTGAGATACCGTGATAAGGAACCGGTGTTACAGGGAACCAACTTGAAGAACGCATAGAAAATATTATACTGTTTTCGAATTTTAGAGGTTTAGATTTATTCAAATTAATAATAATAATAATAATAATAACCACCTGAGACGACTGGGGTTCCGTGGTAGTTCGCTCGCAGCAAGGATGCAAAAGGCGGTGTTGCTGGACTCGGCTAGGATAGTCCGGCGGTTTCTCAGCCTGTAGCCCTGACCCCCGGCCGTTTGGTCTCCCTGCCGGGGTGTATCCTCCGCCCGTTATATTTATATATTTAATTGTTTATGTATGCCCATGTATTATTTGATATTTCTGTATTTAAGTAATTATTATAAAATACCTTATATATAATATAAATATATATTTTGCGTAAACGGGCGTGAGTGTCAAAGTAGGATAATAATAATAATAATTTATTTGCAAAAATGTTGTACAGCAAGATGGTATAGCAATCGTTATAAGTCATAACATTCAACTAACTTAATAGTATGCAAATAGATAATAAATATGTTAATAAAGAAGTTACAATAATCATTTAAGGTATCAAATAATATGTCAAATAATTATCACAATGTCAAAATATAGAAATAATACATTAAATATCCACATTATATGTGAATTGTCACGCCAAATACTCATTTACATCATAATAACACTTTTCTAAAAGTATTTCCTCGAGTTTTTTTGTAATTTTGAGTAAGAGTAAGAGCGTTAAAATATATAAAAATTTTAGTTATAGGAGTAAAAAAACAATTTTAATTGGTAGTTAAATGTTCCTCACAGTGCCGTCGCAATGTGTATTAAATAACATATTATATATTCGTAATAACACATTTTCAATACAAGTGTTGGGATTGGATGTTTATTTAAAAAAATACCTATTTGGCTTAAAGTTTTCAGCTAAGTTCGCCACTCTATATATACTTTCTAGCAAAGACGTACCGGCAAATCATAAATCTGTGTTCCAGTGTGACGCTGTGTAAAAAAAACCACGAGGTAAATTGCCTCTTGCCAGATTAGTATGCTTTCATCTTAGTATCATCATTTATCACCAGGAGTAATCAACTTTCTGAAAGGGTGGTAGGTTTGTCACCAACGGTCAAACTAGGTACAATTCAAAAGTGTTTTTCGAGCCAACTTTAGATTTTGACAGAATTCGTTGCTTGATATGTGGATATTCCACCTTACCGGGGCAGGAAGTTGTCACTTAATTCGTGCTAGGTTATACGCGTGGGAGGACTGGTACCTCAATGGAGCCGGGCCGGACCTAACTCAGCTCCTAAGTGCTTTCTAACATCATTCATAACTCCTATTAATAACGGCCTATCACAAATATACCAGTTGTAAAGTCAGAGCTATTCCACCTGAGGCGACCTAACAAATATTATTTATTTACTTAGTAAGGCTTTCGCGCTTAAATCGCTGAATCGATTACGATGAATTTTGATATTAAGCTAATTGGAACCTTGGAGATGATGATAGGACACTTTTGTGCTGAAAACTTATAGGGGTCCGATTTCTTTGTGTCCGTGTTCTGTTCGTTGTGGTTGTGACTAAAATCGAGAGAGGTATGCTAAGATGGTTTGGATACACAGAGGGAATGAATGAAAGGATACTGACAAAAAGGATTTATGAGTCAAGTGTGAATGGGAAAGTTGGAAGAGGAAGATCAGGCGAACGTTCATGAACCAAATCCAGGACATTTGAAATAAGGGCCAGGTCAAGAGTACTCTAAACCGACGAACTTGTACGAAAGGTTTAATGAGAATGAAAGGAGCGAAGGAGATATGAGATATGCAAGGATTGTGAGAAGTGGAAGGACTTGGTCTCTGCCTACCCCGAAGGGAATGAGGCGTGATGCTATGCATGTATGTATGTATTATAATTTTTTCGACTTATTTGATTCGATCGATATAAATCATAAAATATCAGAACCGATACGGTAATAGGCGAAATGCCAGAAACACTTATCAACTACCCTTGCTATTTATTTATTAACATATATTTAGTAATAAATGTCGTTGTTGTTTGGTGTTACGGTGTTTCTCTGTGCCAGATTGGCACAATTTACTTCGCCAGTATCATGTAGGAAAAGAATACGCCATTATGTTTAACGTAATAAGGTTACATAAAATTCACGCCACTTTCTTAACTTTTTCATTTGTTAAGAACTTTTTCTTGATTATAACAACAATTTTATCGATCTTTTTAAGATATACAATTCCATAGCACATTAATTTGATGTATCTCGTAATTTGGTTTAAGCAGAATCATATGTTTGTTACGACATCACATTACAAATACTATCTATTGCTAAAAACGACAATAAAATTGATTGGTTACAAAGATCTAAAGTAACAGACAGCGGAAGCGACTTCATTTTATACTAAGTAAAGATATGTAAGTAATTCCTTACAAGTAGTTCTTCAGACTAGAGCTTTCAATATAAATAAAAGTTTTAACAAAAAAAGAACCGCCTTCATATAGACTCACAAATATATTAATATGCTCTAAAAAGTAAGAAATAATTGTGTATTCTTTTAAAGTGTTCTTCGTATTCTTATATTCGGAGTCGGTGTCAGCCAAGATAGGTGTTCCCCGTGTGTCCACTTGGCAGCTCTCGCGTCTCTCCCACCTATGGCTATATATGTAGGTACCTTGGCTGACACCGACTCCAAATATAACAATACGAAGAATACTATAAAAGAATACGCAATTATTTCTTACTTTTTAGAGCATATTAATATATTTGTAAGTTTGTTTTGAAGGCGGTTCTTTTTTTGTTAAAATTTATATTTATTTTTAATGAATCTGCAGTAAACGTGCTGCAATGCAGCAACAAAAGTAAGCTCACTGCTATTTGATTACAGACATATTTTCTGCCTTAAACCGCACCCTTACTGTAAGCCGTTGAGGAGATCCATTGATCTTCATATTTAACTACCACTAGCACTTGACCATACCAAAGTTACGGTAGGCAACTTAAATATCTGGATAGCCTATAGAAGATTCTGCCGAGTATCGTTCATTTACTCCTAAGAATTGAAGAGTTCCGTCACTTGTCATGGATTCGATCATCAGAACCAGACCAAACTATCACTAAACAACCCTTGAAGTATATCCTTCCCAATAAAACACGAATCATCGAAATCGGTTGGCGTAATCTTGACTTATTTGTCCATTTGTCGCGCACATGCTTAATGCAAATTTAACACTTATCCGGTTTTCTCGTGGATGCCATCATCAGAACTGGATTTAAAAAAATGGGACCCTATGACGAGCACCACCTTTCATTTAAAAAAAAATCATCAAGATCGGTCCACCCAGTCGGGAGATATGAGGTAACAAACATTTTAAAAAATACAGACGAATTGATAACCTCCTCCTTTCTTTGAAGTCGGTTAAAAATAAACAAACGTTTGTTCTAAAATCTAAAAACATTTAGCAGCGGGCGCGCGGGAAGCTAGAGGTCGTTGACCCGGGACGTTACCTGTTTTTAATTTTGTATTTCAGTGCTGGTTTTTTTTACTGCCTTATTGGTCAAGTGGTTAGCATGTTCGACTACAGACATGAGGTCCTGGGTTCGAGTCCCGGGTCGGGCCAATTCAAAAATCAATATTGAGTTTTCTATTAAGATTTTCTCAATATTTACCCGAAGTTGGGAAGTTGGCGGTGTGATCCACCCCCGTGCCTCGGAGAGCACGTTAAGCCGTCGGTCCTGCGCCTGATCTCTCTCCGGTCGTGTCGGATTCCCGTCACATCGGACTATGAGAGTGAAGGAATAGAGAGTGCACTTGTGTACTATGCCTGCCAATCCGCAGTGGAGCAGCGTGGTGGGTCTATGCTCTAAAAATCCTCGCTCCCCGGAGTGAGGAGGCCTGTGCCCAGCAGTGGGACGTTAATGGGCTGCTACTTACTACTACTACTGGTTTTTTTAGTAAAGAAACGTATTTTTATGAAAATATCGTTTCAATTACGATGGAGCGTAAATATGCGGATGAAACGTTTCAAACTTATTTTTTGTTTGAATCTGGATCAATTTTTTTTCATAAGTAGTAAGTTATCGTCTTCGCTTTCGGGAGCGGCCTCCTTACACTTATATATATCGCATTTCCAAACACACGGAAATGAAATAAAGCTGTGGGCGATAACGGCCTATTAATTATTCATTGTATGGATTTTTCCGAGAATCTAAGAAATAGCCATAAAAGGTTAATCTAGTTCAGTATAATAAATGGCTGGGTGAAGGTATTTACATAGCTGCCGCCGAGGCATTCTGACTATGCGGATTGCCTAATGCCCGTGTACTCTATAACCTATAATGGCGTATTAACGTCGCCTTTACATACACATAAAATAAACGTGTTTGTCTGTGGCGAGATAAACATTTCTAAAGCCTGTGGTTTTAAAGAAATTATGATAAGTCAAGCAGTAAATCTATATTTCTTTAATAGATATATAGTCAAATACACCTCCAATACAGTTTATTAGCATTTATAGGGTAAAGGAAATATCCTATTTTTTTTTAAATAAAGAAAACCCCCTTTCCATTAGAATTTTACCTTACCTTAGGGCCAATTGAGGGCTAACAGAGACTTATTGACTATTTTAACGGGTACATATCACGATGGCGATTTTTAATTTTTAATTCTGCCGATATTTCGACCCAGTTGCATGGATCGTGGTCACGACGTTACTGCTGTGGTCGGTTGTGTCAAGCTGTCAAGGGCAGAATCGGTCAACCCTACGGCTGATCCTTTCTTTACGTTCTTTCTTACGTTCTGCCCTTGACAGCTTGACACAACCGACCACAGCAGGTGTTTAGGGATTTTGATGTCACCAATGTGAATAAATATATGGTTTAGGTTCAAAATAGGAGACAAACATCATTCGTTTGTTATAAGGTTCTTAACAATGTCATTTGATATAAGACGGTTAGGGATTTTGATATCTGTACTGGCCCTAGGGACACTTAAAGGGCTATAACTGCTTGAGACACAATATCGACTAATTTTAATCGAAAAATATAAATTTTAAGAGAAGTTTATAAAAAGCGAGTTAAAATCACTCAATAAATAAAACTCACTCTTAAATCCAAGATGGCGGATGACGCAACAGCGTGTGGATACCGAAAATAAAAACTTAGGCTGACCGACTATTCCGGAATAAAAGTTGCTACTAAAATTTTCCGAAACAGCTTGATTTCCGACAGAAAATAGATATTTTATATGAAAATGTATAATTCTTCTTTAAATTTTCTGAAAACATGGCATCCCTAAGTATGTATAATTTCAATTTTTGATATAGTGTCCAATAATCCGATAAAGACAAAGTCAAAATATTTTTATTCAAGTAGGCATATTACAGCACTTTTGAATCGTCAAATTATATATTTTTTTCCACACTCTGATTCTAATATACGTCTGATGATGGTACTCAAGAGCGGCTTAAAATCTAAAGTTACGAGGGTTCTTTCTCGCCCTGATCCGAGAAGAACCCACAACAAACTCAAAAGGGTATTCTGTTTTTTGTTACCATCATCATTACAATATCATATCAGTTTACTATATTTTAATTCAAATTAGAGCAATTCGTTCACTCCCAGGCGTTTCTATAGTCTAAGTACTCTTGCAACTTATATTACGATTTTTCTAGCAACTTTCTTTTGACAAAGACTTTGTATTTATTAATTGACATCTTTAGAACGTCTTGTGGGAGTTTATTATAGAAACGTATACAGTTACCCTTAAATGAGTTGTTAATCTTATGTAGCCTACTAGAATTTATAACAAGTTTGTTTTGGTTTCGTAAGTTATATGATGTACATTCACTCTTATTATTATTAGACTCAATGTTTTTATGTACATACAATAAGTTATGTACATATTATATACGCCGTGAACTGGCATTAGTTTTACTGCTCTGAATAAGGAAGTTGAATTTATTTTATTTGCATTAAAGGTTTTCTGTTATTATGGACAATTTTAGATTTGCCAGTTACTACGTGTTTGCTTTTAGCGTCATGCCGAAGAGATGACAGGACGAAATAACTCGTAGCATGTAATAAAGAATGCGGCGGTTTCTCAGCGAGTACTATGTTCACTAGAATATCACCCTCATAATTAACATCAGATATTGATACAGCAACTCATTACGGAGTTCAGCTAGTTAAAACTAATAACATAAAAGATAAACACGACTATAAAGAAGTCGTTAACGCTGAAGCGAGACCATTGCAGACTTGTTAGCGTCTAATGATCTAGTTCGCTCTGAAAGGGCCCTAAGGTCTGAATGTAACAAAACATCAATTAGAACGGCCAACACTGGCATTAAATCATTGGGGCTAAGTACATTTCACGATTTCACGAAAGTGTCAAGTCGTCCGATACCATCAGCAGCTGGAAATACCAAAGCCATACCCGCGGCCGAATAAATAGGTCGATTTGGCTGTGAGATTGAGAAACTAAATTGGGAAACGCTAGACAATTATTTGTAAACTAAATTGGATAGTATTAATATTCTAAATTCCAGGTCAAAATCATTACAATTACTGAACGGATTTCTAAATTTCTGTCATTCTTAAAGTGGGGTAATTCTTAAGGAAGTGCGATGCTTATTAAGCAAGTCTGATAATTTTTAAGTAAGTGCGGTGATTCTTAAGGAAATACAGTGCTTGTTAAGCAAGTGCGGTAATTTTAAGTGAGTGTGGTGATTCTTAAGGAAGTGCGGTGATTCTTAAGACAGTGCGGTGATTCTTAAGGAAGTACGGTGCTTGTTAAGCAAATGCGGTAATTTTAATTAAGTGCGGTGATTCTTAAAAAAGTGCGGTAATTTTAATTAAGTGTGGTGATTCTTAAGGCAGTGCGGTGATTCTTAAGGAAATACGGTGCTTGTTAAGCAAATGCGGTAATTTTAATTAAGTGCGGTGATTCTTAAAGAAGTGCGGTGATTCTTAAGGAAGTGTGGTGATTCTTAAGGAAGTATGGTGCTCGTTAAGCAAATGCGATAATTTTAATTAAGTGTGGTGATTCTTAAGGCAGAGTGGTGATTCTTAAGGAAGTATGGTGCTTGTTAAACAAATGCGATAATTTTAATAAAGTGTGGTGATTCTTAAGGCAGTGCGGTGATTCTTAAGGAAATACGGTGCTTGTTAAGCAAATGCGGTAATTTTAATTAAGTGCGGTGATTCTTAAAGAAGTGCGGTGATTCTTAAGGAAGTGTGGTGATTCTTAAGGAAGTATGGTGCTCGTTAAGCAAATGCGGTAATTTTAATTAAGTGTGGTGATTCTTAAGGCAGAGTGGTGATTCTTAAGGAAGTATGGTGCTTGTTAAACAAATGCGATAATTTTAATAAAGTGTGGTGATTCTTAAGGCAGTGCGGTGATTCTTAAGGAAATACGGTGCTTGTTAAGCAAGTGCGGTAATTTTAATTAAGTGTGGTGATTCTTAAGGCAGAGTGGTGATTCTTAAGGAAGTATGGTGCTTGTTAAACAAATGCGATAATTTTAATAAAGTGTGGTGATTCTTAAGGCAGTGCGGTGATTCTTAAGGAAATACGGTGCTTGTTAAGCAAGTGCGGTAATTTTAACTAAGTGCGGTGATTCTTAAGGAAGTGCGGTGATTCTTAAGACAGTGCGGTGATTCTTAAGGGCGTGTGGTGATTCTTAAGGAAGTATGGTGCTTGTTAAGCAAATGCGATAATTTTTAAGTAAGTGCGATGATTCTTAAGGAAGTGCGGTGATTCTTAAGGCAGTGCGGTGATTCTTAAGGAACTACGGTTTCTGCGATGGTTTAAACCTATCTCTCAAGGATAACTCTATAAATGGTCACGTAAAATGCGCTTATTAGAAAGTGATTCAGACTGATACAGTAATATCTTTATTAGCTTAATTAAATTAGTTACTATTAGGAGTATTAGTAAGAACTAATCGAAAAATTATGTCATACCCTCCCCTTAAAAATAAGTTTTGAAAGTGGACTACAACAGTACTCTCTGTGTAATCACGGCTGTTTTATCTGTCGAAACAATCGACATTGGAGGAGTAAAATGCAATTATTAAACTAGATTGTAGAATAGATAACGTCTGTCTGTTATTGTAAGATCTACCACAATTATAGATAAACTTTTTTGATTACAAAATAGAAATCTATATATACGAAAATCATTAAAGCGTCTTGAGCCGTTTGCTTTAATCTATATACTTATGAGATGAATCTATAATGAATGGCAATATTTTGATAGATGGGGAACAAGTGGAAGAGGTGGTAGAATTTGTATACTTGGGATCTAAATTTACAAAGGATGGAACATGTGAAAGTGATATTGAAAGGAGAGTGAATGCAGGGAATATGGTAAATGGTACTCTGCACGCCTTTATGAGTAGCCAGATGGTGTATCAAAGGGCTGTGCATGCAGGATTGTTGGTGCCAGCACTTAAGTATGGTAGTGAAAGTAGGGTATGGCAGAAGAATCACAAAAATAAAATAAATGCGGTAGAGATGAGAGCGTTGAGAAGTATGAGTGGATTAAAAGCGAGTGATAATGTAAGAAATAGAGAATAGAAATATGTAAAAGATGTAGTGACTAAAATTGAGAAGGGTTATGCTTAGAAGGTTTCGGCACGTAGAGAAGATGAATGAAAGGAGACTGACAAAAAGGATGTATGAGTCAAGAGTGAATGCGAAAGGTGGAAGGAGAAAACCGAAGAAAATTTACTTAAATCTCAAACGACGAATTGTAAATAAACATGCCACCTGTTTTTGTCAATATCAGAAATCAGTAAGAAAATTTTGTGTATGTATCATCCGTAAAAAAAATTCCCTCATGCGTTAAGAAGTTACACTTTAAAAACAAATCTTATGATCCGTACCGTCTCCTTTAAGATACTGGAGAAGTGGAGTAACGAACACGTCCTTGTTTTATATGTGTAGATGAAAATAACAAATCTAAAGAATTGATCTCATTTTGCAATTACGAAACCCCATCGCCTAATCTTCTGAAAACATCGAGTCACGGATCTGTACTAAAAGTGATGGAAAGTGTATCACATTGTCGTGGATACAATCTAACCCAGTATCCTATGACAATCTACGTCGATTTATCGAAACGATGGTGGATGCCTAAAATGTTATATAATAAAATAAAAAAATATATTCTTTATTCAAGTAGACTCAAAAAGCATAAAGAAACCGGAGAGAAACTCAACGGTTATTCCTTTTGATTTAGCTTTTGCACGTTACAATGTGTTTAGCTTTCATGTGCAACTGGAATCAAATCCAAACATCTTTGTCCCATAAATAATCCTTAACATTGTAACATTTTTAATGTACGACTGATAATGATGTTACGCCATGTCCACAGAATCCACCAGAAATTCAATCGGTTGTCTTTTTTTACCAACAACAATACGATAATTTTTTTAGTTTGATTAGAACAATTCATTCACTTCCTTGCCAACTAAGTAATCCTACCAGTTTTTCTTACCGAGTCTTTCAAAGACGTCTCTAGGACGTCTTCTGGGAGATTGTTATAATAATAAACACACATATGTAGCCTACTTTTTATAACCACAAATTTCAGAAGGTTTACTATGTCTAAGTTTAAAGGAGGCCATTACAAATGACAGCATTGAGTTAAGGCAATAACTGCATAAACTTGTGCGCTTAAACCTACTTTATGGCAATTTAATTTAGTTTTATGTAGAGCTCAAATTAATCGTTTGTTTTAATTAAAGGACTTTCATTCTATGGAGGTACAAATCTATACTAATATTATGAAGAGATTGTTTTGTTTCAAATCAAATCATATCAAAATATCTTTATTCAAGTAGGCATATTACAGCACTTTTGAATCGTCAAATTTTTGTTTTTTCTTTTCTTTTCCACACTCTAATTCTAATGTACGTCTGATGATGATACTCCAGAACGACTTAAAATCTAAAGTTACGAGGGTTCCTTCGCGCCCTGATCCGAGAAGAGCCCACAACAATCTCAGGCGGGTATTTTGTTTTTTGTTATCATCATCATTACAATATCATATTAGTTTAATATATTTCTACTCAAATTAGAACAATTCCTTCACTCTTATACGATTTTTCAATCACCTTTCTTTTAACAAAGACTTTGAATTTATTAATTGACCT
>JACTOM010000896.1:419335-434098 GCA_015832385.1 Elymnias hypermnestra | reverse complement strand
GTTATAACTGCAAGAAAAGCGAAGTGATGGTTTTTGAGGCCGAAAGAAAACTACCAAGGAATGTTCCACCTATTTTGCTGAATGGGACAACCTTAAAAAGAGTATACCAATTTAAATATTTGGGACACATGTTAACTCCCGACCTCAAAGACGACACGGATATTGAACGGGAACGGAGAGCATTGTCAGTGAGAGCCAACATGCTTGCTCGAAGGTTTTCTCGATGCTCTAACATGGTAAAGATAACCTTGTTTAAGGCTTATTGCACGATCTTTTACACATGTAGCCTGTGGAGCAAATATACACAGAAAACGTACAATGCTCTCCGTGTCCAGTACAATAACGCGTTTAGGGTGATGTTGGGGCTGCCTCGCTATTGTAGCGCATCAGGGATGTTCGCAGAAGCACGGGTTGATTGCTTCTATGCAACAATGCGAAAAAGATGTGGATCCCTGGTAAGTAGGCTGCGGAGCAGCAACAACAGCATCCTAAAATTAATTGGCAGCAGATCAGACTGCACTTATGTGAATCACTGTTGTGTCGTTTCTAATGGGATGGCATAGCAGTGATTCTCGTAATTTAATTTAATTCTAATTTATGTTACTAACGTAGATAATAAGTAATGGTTACTAACGTGTGTCGTGTATTATAGTTTTAAGGAACTAACATAGAAATAAGTTAATGTTACTATCAATATGAGTCTTAGTTACTTGAAATAAATGAATTATTATTATACTCGTATATAGACGAACATAAGTGACCGTCTACGTTGCGACAGGTGTAACTATACCAAATTTCGAGTCAATCGAACCTATTGTTTCTTGTATGCGTGATGAATCAGTGATTACGATTTGGCTTATACATATAATATATTTATGGATAAAGATTCCTTCAAATCCTTAATATATTGACGGTTTTGCTGGTGTAATAATAAGTTAAAGTAATTTTATTTGTAATCAAACAACGTACAATTTTTACATTTCATTTTACGCTTAAAATAAGGTCGCGATAGATTATGTCTATTTATATAAATAAAAAAAAAATAACAGAGTAAAACTAACTTAAATAATGATGCAAAGATTTTTTTGTGTGTGTGTGCATTGGCGTGTGTGTATGTGTGTGTGTGGGTGTGTGTGTGGGTGTGTGTGTGGGTGGGTGTGTGTGTGTGTGAGAGAGAGAGAGTGCGTGTATGTATCTGTAAGCATGTGTGTATATTATATTTAAATGTTTTGATACCCCTAATGAAAAACTTATTATTTTTTGTTGTATAATTAGTTGTATAATTTGATTTTTATTACTGTGTTAGTATGTGTATGTAAGTATATTTTATTTATATATTATATTATATGTGTATTCTGTTTAATATTAATATGTATTATTTCTTTATGCACCTCCCACTTACTTTAGCACAATTTCCTTCTCCTCAAGGTTGTCTGAAAGAAATCGCTGAGAAGCGATAAGACCGCCTTTTTGTACATTTGTTTTGTTATTATTTGTGCGTCTTTTAATCTTGTAATTCTTTTCTTTGGTGTACAATAAAGAGTATATAAATACATAAATAAACTTTCCTTCTTTTAAATCTATGGGACATAAAAGGTTTACTTTTAAATTAATTCTAGTAATAATATATTTAACAATGTAGCTGTTTCCGATGCCTTGAGAATGTGGGAAAGATCTCATGATGAATTAGTGATTGAGTTTATTGGCTAATTGTCGTACTATCTATCAGCAGTCTGATATAGCTAACTTGGAGCACATAGTTCGGATGGTGTCAAACATATTAGGAGGGTACACGACAAAGTTGAATGTAATCAAACTCCCGTCCCCTTCAATCAGTAATGACCACATCAAGCAATTTGTCAGTGCGCAATCACTATCACATTTTCTAATTCCTTTAATTACACGAATGATTTGCCACACCATGCCATGCCAGTTGCACACATGATTGGCAAAACATCACGATTATATGCCTAAAATGTTAGGTGATAAGGTCTTAGATGACTTTTGTGAAGGGTTCCGTTAAATTTGACAGGTTTGGTTTACCTTGTATGGAGTGAGGTCGAGTCGAATCGATCTGACCCGCATCGATTTAGGACATCGATGATGTAATCCACTATTTTATCTCATGATTGTTGTTCTTTAGTTAATTTTTTAACGCTACGAACCCGCTTTAGTTATCTTTTAAGATAACTGTTAATATGAGCAGAAGGATCTCATTGATACAGCCATCACCATTTTATTTTGACTTTTTCGATGAGAAAGTGATATCTGTAAGGACTCTGTTAGTAAGTAAGTAAGTAGCAGCCCATTAACGTCCCACTGCTGGCACAGGCCTCCTCCCTCATATGAGGGAGGGTTTTTAGAGCGTAGACCCACCACGCTGCTCCACTGCGGATTGGCAGGCATAGTACACAAGTGCACTCTCTATTCCTTCACTCTCATAGTCCGGTGTGACGGAAATCCGACACGACCGGAGAGAGATCAGGCGCAGGACCGATCACACCGCCAACTTCCCAATATTGAGAAAATCTTAATAGAGGACTCTGTTAACCAGAGGGGAATTACCAGACGCTGACGAAGTAAGGAGGGTCAGGGTTTTAGCTAACAGAGCCTTGACCCAAAGGTGGAAGCAGGATCTCAAATCCCCAGTGGCAGGCTTTGCCATAGTAGGGTCGTTCCGACGACATCTGGAAAAGTGGCTGGGTAGAGAGCACGGATCGCTCTCCTACAGGTTGATACAGGCGCTTAACAGTCATGGTTGCTTCGGCAAATACCTGTATCAAACTGTTGGCTGTAAGCCGTCAGCCAGCTGTTACGAGAGTGGTGCCTCCTTAGACACAGCCCACACAGAATATCCCGCCTGGCGTTCTCAGCGATTCATTATTTTATTTTATTCTTTATTGGTAATCATTTAACGCTAAAAATAAGGCCATGACAGATTACGTCTATTTACATAAATAAAAATTAACAGAGTAAAGCTAACTTTAATAATAAGGCAAACAACTTGGTGTGTGTGTGTGTATGTGTGTGTGTGTGAATGAGAGAGTGCGTGTATGTATCCGTAACCATGTGTGTGTATTTATCAATGTTTAAATATCCCTAATGAAAAACTTTATTTTTTGGTTAAAACTATGAGATCTTTTTTGAGTAAGATCTTTTTTTCCCATAATTCCTTTTTATATTGTAACTTTGATAAATAGAAGAAGAAGAATTTTGGGTATGTGTTATTATAAGTGCGCGCCAGACGGGCGGTGACAGAATTTTTTGAATTATTACTTCGCTGATCGGCAGAGACCTCTCACTGGCTAATATGGTGCAGTGCTCGTCAGTGAGCAGGCCTGGAGAGCGGCTGCCTCCTTTTGTTAGACTGTTATCTCGCTTAAGGAAGCACGACAAAGGGATACATACCGCTGAGGCAAGTTCATACAACTCCATCCCCTGTAGAACATCTGTGAGCCGGTTACAACCGAGGGGCCAGAGGGGAATGCCTCAATGAACCTCTGGCTCCCCGTTTATAGTTGTCTGGGTTTAAGTGGGTATTGCGAGTTCTTCCCTCTCGCGGAGTTCCACAGTCCAGACCACAGGACTCTGTTAAATCTGGTAGGTTCAGTGTAAGTTCGGAGTGCAGTGGAGTAAGTTCTTTGATCGTGATTAGAGGATTACTTTCAATCATTGGCATGACTTTAAGACAGCTTACGCTCCCTGAATTAAGTTTATTATTTATTTACTTTAATATATCAAGCCATCATATGAGAGCATACCAGATAACTCATTTTTGGTTGAGATTGGCTGCGACACCATCCATTAATTTTGTATTAATTACTGTTTATTGGAGGTTAACTGAGTTCGTAGGTTGCCAATATGTACCAGGCGCTTCCTATGGGCTTTGGGTTATCCTACTCTTACAAACGTTGCCAATTCAAGCTCATGTTGTGCATGCATCTGCCAATTTATCTATTAAGCTAACGTAATTTTATTAGCTACAGTCAAAAACTAACTCCAGCTGCTAGTTTGGTTAATTAGTTTGATAGAGACGTTCAAATTTACATATAGAGTTGGGCAATTGGAAAGTTAGAAGTGAAAGTGCATCGTGTACTTTTAATATCGGCGTACTTATTATTCAGCGATATAAAGTTGTCAAGTGGCTGTTTGTTAAGTGAGGCCTCACAAGATTCCTGTCCAATAAACTCAATATGATATATAGACACACACATAGTCTTCTTTTGAGGCGGCGTTGGAGGACCTGTTTAAGCTTATGGAGTGGAACGGATTGGGCATCAACATCAACGGCGAGTACATCACTCATCTACGGTTTGCCGACGACGTGGTCATTATGGCAGAGACTCTGGAAGATCTCAATGCAATGCTCGATGACCTCAGCAGAGCTTCTCGACAGGTGGGCCTAAAAATGAACATGGATAAGACGAAAGTTATGTCCAATATCCATGTTCCGCTCCACCCAGTCATCGTTGAGAACTCTACACTCGAAATTGTTGACGAGTATACATACCTGGGACACATAGTCCAGCTAGGTAGGTCCAATTTCGAGAAAGAGGTCAACCGCCGAATCCAACTCGGTTGGGCAGCGTTCGGGAAGTTCCGGAAGACGTTTTCGTCCAATATCCCTCAGTGCCTGAAGACTAAAGTCTTCGAACAGTGCGTGTTGCCAGTGCTTACCTACGGATCGGAAACGTGGTCGCTGACTATGGGCCTCATTCGGAAGCTCAGAGTCACTCAGCGTGCGATGGAGAGGGCTATGCTCGGAGTTTCTCTACGCGATCAAATCAGAAATGAGGAGATCCGTAGCAGAACCAAAGTCACCGACATAGCCCTACGAATCGCGAACCTGAAGTGGCAATGGGCGGGGCACATAGTCCGACGAACCGATGGACGTTGGGGCCGGAAGGTGCTGGAATGGCGACCCCGCACCGGACGACGCAGTGTAGGAAGACCCCCCACAAGGTGGACCGACGATATAAGGAGGGTCGCCGGTAGCCGCTGGAGCCAGGCGGCGCAAGATCGGGCCTTGTGGGCATCATTTCGTGAGACCTATGTCCAGCAGTGGACGTCCATCGGTTGAAGCGACGACGACGATAGTCTTCTTTAGGTTTACGTTTTTACTGTCGTACAAAGGGCAGTAATAAAACTGCTTGATGACAAAAGGCAGGAATTATTAAAACAAGCTTCTTCTTTTAGTCTAGTGTGTGTAAACCCTAATAGCTTTAGTGGTAAAACGAATTTATCACGTAGCATTTAATTGTCAATTACAATTGTATTACGGTTTCTCAACAGATAATTGTGTGCAGTAAATCCCCAGTGGCGTTTTTAGTTCCAATCACCACGTTCACTTAACAGCCTATCAATTCCCAGGCCAGATCCCCTTGTCTATAGCAGAGGGAACACAGAATCCAAAATTAACAAATTGACGCTGGTGTAATGCTGCGAGTGATTCATTTGTTAATCTAATCTAAATCCGACAAAGCACCTTTTGGAAATATAAAATATATTCTAATTTGTCTGCCTGCTTCTGTTCTTAATTGTTCTGCTACTGCCTCATTGGTCTAGTGCTTAGCATGTTCGACTACAGACATGAGGTCCTGGGTTCGAGTCCCGGGTCGCGCCAATTCAAAAATCAATATTGAGTTTTTTATTGAGATTTTCTCAATATTTGCCTGAAGTTGGGAAGTTGGCGGTGTGATCCACCCCCGTGCCTCGGAGAACACGTTAAATCGTCGGTCCTGCGCCTGATCTCTCTCCACGTGTGTCGGATTCCCGTCACATCGGACTGTGAGAGTGAAGGAATAGAGAGTGCACTTGTGTACTATGCCTGCCAATCCGCAGTGGAGCAGCGTGGTGGGTCTATGCTAAAAAGCCTCGCTACTCGGAGTGAGGAGGCCTGTGCCCAGTAGTGGGACGTTAATGGGCTGCTACTTACCTTATTCTAATTTGTCACGGTCTGGAGACTGGTGGCTAATTACCACTTCATCAGCAAAGACATGCAACGAATCAAAACAATTGCGGTATAATGCTATGTAGGAAACTTCAAGATATAAAAAATCTACCATCAGCGCTACTCTCTGAAACTATCACCGCTACTATCTTTGAATATATCACCACACATCATCGACTGAGATGAGAAGCACTTACCTACACGCAAAACTTAAACTCTTGTAATCAGGCGAGAATACAGGCCAATCATATTCGTCGTCGTCGTCGTCTCAACCAATGGACGTCCACTGATGGACAAAGGTCCCTCCCTGCGACCCTGATATCATCGATCCACCTAGTGGGGGGTCTGCTGACACTGCGTTTTCCGCCACTCTAGCACCTTCGGGCCCCAACGTCCATCGGTTCTGCGAACTACGTGCCCTGCCCATTGCCACTTCAGCTTTGCAATTCGGTGACTTTAGTCATATTATGGTTTATAAATCTGGTCACAAAGATTCGACGACCGTCAGACCACCAGGCCGTATCGTCCAGTCACTTGTAAAGTAGACAATTTAGAAATTACATTATTCTCCCTGGAAACTGAAGCTAAGAACTTTGCAGAGACGTGTATATCATTGTGCTTTAAACCGGATGATATGTTACATCTCGTTTGATTACCGCATCCGTCACACAGTATGGCACACGATTAATGGCTATTATAAATTTTGAAAAGATGTACTATTAAATTAGTAAAAAATGTCTGCTTTTAATCAAATTACTTGACTCCATAATCTATTATATTTAAAATAGAAAAAATATACTTGTGTCCGTAATAAAGCAACTTCCAACAGATATGCCTCGAACTAGACCCAATATAAAAAGTAAAAAGTAAGTAGCAGCCCATTAATGTCCCACTACTGAGCACAGGCCTCCTCACTCCGAAGAGCGAGGGTTTTTAGAGTATAGACCCACCACGCTGCTCCACTGCGGATTGGCAGGCATAGTAAACAAGTGTACTCTCTATTCCTTCACTTTCATAGTCCGATGTGACGGCAATCCGACATTACCGGAGAGAGATCAGGCGCAGGACCGACGGCTTAACGTGCTCTCCGAGGCACGTGGGTGGATCACACCGCCAACTTCCCAACTTCGGGCAAATATTGAGAAAATCTTAATAGAAAACTCAATATTGGTTTTTGAATTGGCCCGACCCGGGACTCGTACCCAGGACCTCATGTCTGTAGTCGAACATGCTAACCACTAGACCAATGGGGCAGTCCAATGAGACCCAATATAAAAAGGCAATAATGCGAAGATGGTTTCGGAACACTTGACTCACTACTGGAGATTAACTTTTCCGGCCCAAAATTACGTGTGATCGGCATGTGATCGTGTTTCTATGATTCGACTGAACACGGCCGTACAAATCGGCGACAACGAAAACAATTATACATTTGTCTCGCTCTTTCCTTTCGGCGGTAACGCGTTTGTTAGAGTGAGAGAAATAACATGTCACTAGCAGAATAAAACATAACGTGCTAATAACAAGAATGTAGATATTGCGTATCAACTATTTGGGTTTATTGTTCGACGGCTTCGTTGGCGCAGTGGTGCGAGTATTCGCTTTACTAGCAGAGGTCCCGGGTTCGATTTTTCTAATTTTTCTGAGTCTCGACTGGGAGGCTTCGGCCGTGGCTAGTTACCACTCTACCAGCAAAAACGTACCGCCAAACAAAGTGTTCCGGTACGATGCTGTGTAGAAACCTTAAGGGGTATATCGCTTCTTACCAGATTAGCGCGCTTCCATCTTAGACTGTATCATAACTTACCATCGGGTGAGATCACAGTCAAGCGCTATTTTGTCAGCAATAAAAAAAACAAGACTTTATTTAATTAAAACTCAAGTCTCCAGCTTCGGGCTGGCTACATTAAAATAAGGTTCTGAATAGCGACAGTTTAAAGTCTCTAAAATAAGTTCATTTTGTTTTATAGGAACTCTCGACACCAAAGAAGGCTGTAAGTGCTTAAGTCTTATTTAATGGCATCTTAATTTAGTTTAGTGCACTTTCAAATTTATAGCTTGTTCGCTGATTTAAGAAACTTTCATTCTACTAAACTTAAACGTTATAGGACCATAACTTTTAGGAAGAATGATATAAACTTGCAGATTTAGAGTCGTGAAAATAATGACGAGTTTTTTTGTACATATTTATCCGAAAAGTTACACGTAGGCACATAAAAATATTGTTACATTATTTTTTTATATTTTATGCAAAAATAGTCGTTCGCCTTCTTAACAATCCTGTGGGAATATGAGGGCCAGGTTCGGTATTATTTCATTGTAGGTAATTCTATCTGAACAGATAATTACAGACATAGACTTAGATATAAATATAAAAGAGACAAAAACAATAATAAATACACTGACATCACAATATATGGATATAATAGTAGATAGTAATGCAATATCTACTATAATAGAAGCAGAGTCTAGACAAATAGTTATAGACGTAAATAAGAACATAGACAAAGTAATCCACAACAATGAACACTTAGATATAGATGTACATAAAAAAGAGACAGGGAACAGAAGTATAGACATCGGCACCACCATACAAATGTAATTCCATCTGAACGAATAATAACACGTAATTAGAAACATAGACAAAGTCAAGACAGTGACAAACAACTAGACACTGATGCAGATATAAAAGTCAGAGAAACAGAAATAAACACACATACATACATATGCTATGCATCACGCTTCAATCTCTTCGGGGTAGACAGAAACCACGACCTTCCACTTGCCACGATCCTTCGCTTCTTTCATTCTCATTAAAGCTTTCATGCAAGTTCGTCATTTAAGAAGTCCTGGATTTGTTCCAGCAACGTTCGCCTTGGTCTTCCCCTTCCAACTTTCCCATTCACTCTTAGACTCATTAATCCTTTTTGACAGTCTCCCTTCATTCATTCTCTCTACGCACCCAAACCATCTAAGAATACCTTTCTCAATTTCAGAGACATTCACAAAAATTTAAACCACTTCGCCCAGGATGCAATCTATCTGGAGAAATAAGTAAGTAAGTAAGNAACTCAATATCGATTTCGAATTGGCCCGACCCGGGACTCGAACCCAGGACCTCATGTCTGTAGTCGAACATGCTAACCACTAGACCAATGAGGCAGTTTCTGGAGAAATAATTATCTATCTATTTACAATACCACTTTGAGTTACTCTAACATGAGTTAATATCGATATTGCGTGCGCATAAACATCTCGGTCCTCGAGGACGTTTTAATTCAGGAGGTAAACGAGGTTATACAAACATACTGACACTAATAACATGTCTTCTCATAGATGCAACTAGGCAACAGGTGATAGTTACATTATACTCCCCTTATAATATACAAAAAGGCACGCAATTTTATTTAAGTGATTTTGTATCGCATGTCGAATTACAGCCAGACATAGAGTGGGGGTAAAGCGATATATACAGCACCTAAGGTCAATATGGAAGCGCCCATGGCTTCTATCAGCTGTTTCACTTGCATCGTGATTTTATTAAATATGAAATCAAATAACGAGATATTTAGTTAAGTAGGCTTTAAAGGCACTTGTCAATCATTATGGTGTTAATTTATCTATACTAATATTACAAAGCTGACCAGTTTTTTCGTCTATTGGTTCGAATTGAACAGTTCTTGGAGTGTTCGTGCCCATTTATCAAGGAAGACTACGAGGAAGATTAATTATTTATTAAAGTTTCCGTAACGTGTCTGCATAATCTATTAAAGTTACATAAAACAACATTTGTGTAAGAACTGTTCCTGTTAAAATGCTGTAAAAAAGTCTGTCAAATCTGAATAATATGTGACGCAGACAAAGATGAACGGGTGAGCTAGTATCCACTATATAGTTTAGTAAGACGTGTTGTGAAACCGTGGGTAAAGGTTCATCATCAACGAGGATTAAGATGTAATGTTGGCTAATGTTGACGATGGTGACGTGATTGATTGCATATCCCTCGCACTTCTCCGATCATTTATCAATTGCACAACATGATGTCTTCGTGTAAACTTCACATAAAATTTACAAAACTATTTCTATCTGTCTGTATGTATGATTAGATGGTTTGGGTATGTAGAGAGAATGAATGAAAGGAGACTGACAAAAAGGATTTATGAGTCAAGAGTGAATGCGAAAGTTGAAAGGCGTTCCTGGACCAAATCCAAAAGGACATCTTAAATGACGAACTTTTATGAAATGAGAATGAGAATGAAAGAAGCGAAGGAGATATGCAAGGATCGTGGCAAGTGGAAGGGCGTGGTCTCAGCCTACCCTTATGGGAATGAGACTTGATGATGTAGGTTTTGCAAAAGGTCTAATTCTAGCATTGAAAAGGATTTCTAAATCGCGAATCGTTTTGAAGGTCTCAAGATCAGTGAGTCAATAAGTTAAGTAGTCTAAAACCATCTTCCCATTATCGCCTTTTCAATGTGCCTGATTTGTGGCAAAGTGTCTGGTTGGTTTCAAAGCTTACAACGGATATAAATACAAACAATTTTTATGTTTTATATACATAGGTAAGCGGAATATCTCCCACCGATTGAAGTGTTATCATATCTTTGAAATTTACATATCGAATTGGCTTAAAATTCAAGAATTTGGCATAAAAGATTAAAAAGTAAATCAAATCAAATCAAAATTCATATTGCAGCACCTTTGAATCGTCAAATTATATTTTTCTTTTCCACGTTCTAATTCTAATGTACGTCTGATGATGATACTCCAGAACGACTTAAAATCTAAAGTTACGAGGGTTCCTTCGCGCCCTGATCCGAGAAGAGCCCACAACAAAATCAGTCGGGTGTTTTGTTTTTCTTTGTTATCATCATCATTACAATATCATGTTAGTTTAATATATTTCAATTCAAATTAGAGCAGTTCGTTCACTCCCACGCGTTTCTTCTTTCTTTTAACAAAGACTTTGAATTTATTGATTGACATCTTTAGAACGTCTTGTGGGGGTTTATTATAGAACCGTATACAGTTACCCTTAAATGAGTTGTTAATCTTATGCAGCCTACTAGAATTTATAACAAGTTTGTTTTGCTTTCGTAAGTTATATGATGTACATTCATTCTTTTTATTAAAAGAGTCAATGTTTTTATGTACATACAACAAGTTTTCTAATATATATACGCAGTGAACTGTCATTATCATAACTTAACAGTGCGTGTTTCATATTATTATTAAATTGAATACCTAAAATACGTGAAAGGGTTAAAATTATTAACAGTAGCATCGAATGTATGTCTACTATGTATTTAATCTAAAATCTGTTAACTGAATTGATATAGCATCATTTACAAGGGAAAGCTATTAAAAATACATTACGTTTTATATAACCACAATGGTGCGAGCCATGGGCGTTGCCATGTTGGCCTTGGCTTTTCCCCAAGCTATACAGGCGATATAAAGAGTTCCACTTTGATATCCTGTCATATAAATTGAATATAATAAAAAAGTGACATTTATATTGACTTTATCTGTGACGCGAACACAGAGTACTTTGACTTGGCCGCGTTCAATTTAATGAATTCACAAACGAGTTTATATTATTTGCATTCGGGAGATCAAAGAGTGGTGTATTTAATCATAATTAAATTATTTTCTCGCTTGATTTGACAAGTAATCTTAATGCGAATGAAAAAAAAATCCATTCCAGGAATCGAAAGTATAGCGAGATCCAATTCCGTACAAATATGGCATTATGATCGATCGGTCGATGATTGATAATGTATTTTGTAAATGTTTAATGGAATTGAAATGACGCGAGATATCATACATATGAATGAAATTGATCTGTCCGTCTTTTAAGTAGCAAAGCCGATTGTTATTACGAGGAATTTTACATAAACTTATTGAACTAAATCTATATATTATACTAGCAATGGCCCGTGGTCTCACCCGTGTAGATAGCGATCTCCTAGCAAGTCTGCTAAATCAGACCATAGATTTATTTTCATTGATATAAAATATACTCTAGGAGCATAGTGAATCTGTGGCTGTTAGAATCCTTTAGGAACTGTCAACCGCGAAGTTTGGTGACTGGCGCAAAAATTAGGCCCGCTTCGCGTTTTTATACAAGTTGCGTAAGGATGTACAGGATCCTACGCGTTAAATTGGTTTGTGAGGCCAGTTAGACACCTCATTGCGTTTTGTAGGCTCCTGTGTCCCCTAGTGTAAGGTGGCGAGTCATAACGTGGCGAGGTTGGCTCGCCCACGCGTTGGCCGCAGTAGTCCTTCCTTCCTGCGGAGTTTTGGAGTAGAACAGTAAACCAGCGTCGCCGACCACGGCCTTTCCACTCACATTCCACAACCACACGTACAAATATACACCCACGTGAACAGACAACTGCCGGAGTCGACGCCGTCGAGGAGAGTGGCGCCTGGAGACGAGGTAGGTGCGAAACACCACGACCCCCCTGGGATCTATTAAAATTTCTCCTCCCGCCGTCTACGGTGATCGAGGCTGCCGCACCGCTATGGGCCCTGGTGACCTTGGTAGTCTCCACGACCTGGTCCCGGACGGCGTGAACAAATTCATTTTTAATTCTTTATTTAACAGGATAAAGATTAATACAGAGATATTAATAATATGGTTTGATTTTTGTGGACACTTTTAATAACTTTTGAAATGTAAAAAAGTAATTATAGTGGCATAACTACAGGAGTTGAAGATATGGTATCACGGACTTTTTTGTAGATATCAATAACTTCTTTAATATTGTGGAACATTATTTTGTTCTATCATCAATAGTTTCCTCAGCGCATGCGATGACAGATTTTACTTCTTCAATTTTTCCACATCTTGGATTGCATTAATGCAGTTTTATTAGGGTTCCCTATTTTTTTTTACAAAATAATATAGCCTATGTCGCTCAGTGGAAATGCAACATAATAATGGTAAAAAATTTTTGAAATGGGACGTTACAAACATACATATAGCGGAAGTGACATTTGTACTTGTTGCTGGGGTTAAATGTAAAAAGACTGCAATAACTCGTTAACAACCCGTGCCTCTCTGGGTGCTATAAAGGTGTTCAGTACGCAGTTCTTATTGACTGCGTCAGGGCATGGACCGTTGTCTTTGTGATAATCAATGCTGCTATAATAAATTCACGACTTCTGCCCTTGTCATATAGGCAAACACATTATCAATTATTAATTGCACTGTGTTGTTAATTATTGTCATATTCTAGTTTCACTAATATCTTCCTTCTAATAACTCACCTATGGTCGAGCTGTGGTCAACATTATCTACGTATGGGGTGAGCGGTTGTCTGATCCAAGCATTGAAGTCTCTCTATGAGGGTTCTAGTGCCTGTGTCAGAATAAACGGAGCGTACACGGAGTGGTTTCCTGTCGAAAGAGGTGTTCGACAGGGATGTGTTGCGTCACCATGGCTGTTCAACCTTTTCATGGATAAATGTTTGACAGATTTAAAAGAAAGTATGTATGGGTTAAGAATGAATGAATTACTCATCAAATGTTTACTCTACGCTGATGATCAAGTAATACTTGCGTCATCCGCTAACGAGCTTCAGGAGATGCTAAATATTATGAATGAAGCTTTGAAAGTGAATGTAAACAAAACGAAAATTATGCTTCTTGAAAGAGATGAATCTATGATGAATGGCAATATTTTGATAGATGGGGAACAAGTGGAAGAGGTGAAAGAATTTGAGAAAGGTATGCTTAGATGGTCTGAGCACGTAGGAAGAATGAATGAAAGGAGACTGACAAATAGGATTTATGAATCAAGAGTGAATGCGAGTGAATGTCAAATTTGAAGAGAGAAGACCAAGGCAAACATTCCTGGACCAAATCCAGGACATTTTAAACATGGGCCAGTTCAAGAGTACTATAAACCGACAAACTTGTATGAAAGGTTTAATGAGAATGGAAGAAGCGAAGGAGATATGCAAGGATCGTGGCAAGTGGAAGGACGCTGTCTCTGCCTACCCCGAAGGGAATGAGGAGTGATGCCCTTGGTCCCCTTTAATCCGACACATACAGACTTACATACGAAAACAAATTTTTCCTCTATACAGTATTAGTTAAGATTAATCAGAAAAGAGCTTAGATATGACGGCATTCTCAGACGTGTAATATTAATTATATTCAACTTACATAAAGGTCGTTTTTTCTCAAGATATTTGAGCCCGTGTGAAATGTTAAGTGTTCTGTTACAAAGGCAATGCAAATGACCACGGACACGTGTCGAGTGAGAACTGGGACCACCGGCGCCGTGTTGAAGACACGCTACCGTGAAACACGCGACGTGACATGTGGATTAAACTTGGCGTTCACATCGACCTAATTTATATTACCGCGTTTTTATCAACTCGCTTTGGGCAATATCTGTGGAGATTTTTAAAGGCCTCGATAATGCCATGGTGAGAGTACTCACTGCATTCAGTCCCCCGAGATGTCAAGTTTAGAAAATTACATTTTTTTTTATTTTCCTGTGTCTGGAATAGTGACTACTAGGCGCATGCGAATATCGTTCGAATCGAATAAGTTGAAAAAATTATAATACATACATACATGCATAGTATCACGCCTCATACCCTTCGGGGTAGGCAGAGACAACATCCTTCCACTTGCCACGATCCTTGCATATCTCCTTCGCTTCTTTCAATCTCATTAAACCTTTCATACAAGTTCGTCGGTTTAGAGTACTCTTGACCTGGCCGTTATTTAAAATGTCCTGGATTTGGTCCAGGAACGTTCGCCTCGGTCTTCCCCTTCCAACTTTCGCATTCACT